>CM023096.1:20742531-20965683 GCA_013103745.1 Gardenia jasminoides
ATCACAAAAGCAGATTTCTATTTTCCAGCAATGAGTTTTTTAGGACCTGACCTCTACTTCTTCTTTTTTTTTTTGACTCAAAAGAGCTAGATGCAAGACACAAACCCTAAACAGCACTTAGACAACAAGATTGGTTCGTATCAGAGATCAATAAGCAACAAAACAAGACTTTAATAGGAAGAACAAGAACGACAAGGAAGAAACAAAAAAGAACAACTTAAGCAAGAATCGAAACTATATTTTTTTTCTCTGATTTTCTTGACATATAATAGACACAAAAAATTAGCAAGGAACCGCGAGGAAAAACACAGAATTTGAATGATGCAATCAAGAGGAATTTCGGATGAGCGATGGCGATGAAACGATTATCGCTTCTGTCTTTGATGAACATTACTCGATTTTTAATTTTGAAGACTCAAGCGACACAATTGACTCAAAATAAGAAAAGGATATACTTTGTTACCTCAACTAGCTCCGATACCAGCGATCACGAACTACGTTGAATTATGCGCAAACCCGCTACAGATGTGAGGATCTAGGGTTTTGGTAAACAGTTGGAACACAGCAGACCTTCACCCGTTGAGCAGCGTGGACAGCTTGCGTTGGTATAAAGGTAGAAGGCATACAATTCAGCGTGTTCTTGAATTGATAAGTCTATAAACACCAGAAGATTCTAAGGTATTCAAGTTGCTTCAAGGAAGCAAAAGGTGATAAGCCTCAAGCGATTTGCTGAATAATTTCTTGATAATAATTTCAATTTAAGGGGGCTATTATAGCCTTCAAAGCGATCAAAATCCTAGAATAATAAGGACTAGAAATTGACCCTTAATATCCTTAAAAGAAACTGAATTTAAAATGGAAAAACAGCTAGGGTTAGGAAGCTTCTAATAACCTAACTAATCATCCACCATGTGAAACAAAGGCTGACCGATGCTTAACAAATCAAATAACAATAAAGTTTAAACAACAAAACTTTATCAAATCCTAGTGATGAAACCCTAATTAACCATACTTTCGATCCTTCTTTAATAACAACACTTAGCAATGTCACCAATGGCCTTGACTCTTCATCCACAATGTAGGGTGAACTTATTTGTGAACAACACAGAATCAAAGTGTTTAACTCCTCTTTTGAGCCGTCTAGCCCGTTACACGTGTCATTGGACCGGAGGAATTTGTAGCGACCTTGAAGGCGTATCACCATTGCCTATGTCCATCAATGCTAGGATGATCCGCATCAGATCATGCTTAGCATGTTAGCAATTTATCTGATTCCTTTTCGCAATCCCTATATAAAAAACAGCTGTATTATTCCCGCAGTCATAATTTGCAATTCCTATAACATATGGAGCTTCATAGGGTGCTTCATTGTATTAATAATTCTTAAGTTATTTCTTCTTAATCCCTATCACCTTCATAGCGTCCTCCAATCCTCCATCCCTGCACTTCTAAATCACACGCAGACGCATAAAATCCTGCAACTTTTACATCCACCATTTAACAGTTCTTCCCATACCTTTTTTTTTCGCCAGAACTGCGCTCTTCACAAGTTTATCTTCTATTGCAAGCCTTCCACAAATGGATCTTATTCCTGTTTCTCTACCAAATATTAATCCATCAACATCAAATTGGGTTGCCGTTCTTCAAGTTCTTGAGGTCTCTCATCTTAAATCTTATCCACACTCAACAAAAAAATACACCCAAGTGGTGCTAGCCAATGAAGAGGTACTATATACCTAGCTTTTTCCCTTACCTTCATGACGTTCTATCGTTTTGCACCTGACATTAAGAGCCAATTATTTTAGGGCGTTAAAGTTGTTATGCATGTGCCTGAAGACATCGTCACCCATTTTGCTAGACTGCTTATCCCATTCAAAACATATTACATCGCTCGAGCATCCGTTCAGCAGACTAGGGCTCATTCTGCTACATCTAGATACAACTTTGACTAGATTGCCACCAAAAACACTTTGGTCCAAGAAGTTGAACAGCTCGGCCATCCTTCTCTTCCATTTTTTTTCCATTTACACCCCTTTACAATGCTCGATGCAATTGCTGATACAGATGACTTAATAAGTATGCTTGTATTCATATTACATGATTTCTGCTTGGTATGCTTGCTAACTAATGATATTTTCTGATTTCCTTTTTTTTTTAAGATATCATGGGGATTATTTTGCATGCTTTTCCTATAAGACAGATGCATCCTCGAAGGGAACAAAGCATTTCTAGGAACTACATCATTGCCAATCAAGAGTAGATAGCTTAACTATTAACTTGACTGCATTTATACAATTAATGAAACATGATACAGAGGCAGTTTCAAATTACAACTTTTTCCCTTCTTATAGCATGAAGCCAATGATCCTAACACTGTGGAATGAGTTCGAAGAGCTCGACGGGCAGTTTATCACACCTACAGATAACACTTTCCTTATTATTGGCATTCGGGTTAGAGTGACAACAAGAAATTGTAACGATCATACTAACTCCATTTTCCTGCCTACATACCTTAGTGTGCTGAGCATTTCTTATCCTATTCCTGTTCATGACGCTCCTCTTTTTATCTCTAATATTAGATCTAACTTTTTCAACACATCCTTCTTCCGTGATATTGCTCGAACCGCATATCTAAGAAGCATTGAGCTTGAAACTATGGTCAGCTTCTATGCTTGCCTTTATATCTTCCTAGCTATAATTGTTTATTTACTTATCTATTCTGCTGTTTATCAGGCTCCATGGCAATATGGATCGCTTAACACAAATGATTAACTCATTTTCTTATGCAAATACACACATTCTTCTCCCGCCTGTGAATGACAGTCGAATCACTCATATTGCTGCTCTATCAGACATGGTCAAATAATAATTTCCCCCTTTCAATTCCAGGTCATATTTTTTGATTCTGAATACTAACGTTTGGCTATCTTCATTTTGCAATTATTACTATTTCTTAGAACCTACCAACTGCATGGATTAAAGGACGTATTGACCTAAGCTCTACAAATCATAAGATGTACTTCATGGCTTGTCCTGTTTGTGATAGGCCTAACAATTTTAACCCAACAAAAGCGGTTACATGCCATTTTTGCCATAACACCGTTCGCTTATCACCAAGGTTAATGCCAATCCGTAGTTTTATTCTTTCAAGTTTATTCCACTATTTACACACTTTACTTTCCTTATTGACTTTATATTTCTATATTTATTCCAGTGCATGTATTACAGTTTCAATAGTTGATTCGACCGGATTCTTATGTGCTACTGCAACCGGCCCTGAAGCTGAGAGGCTCACTGGATTTTCCATTTCCGAAATACACCTTGCTGAAGAACAGGTAATTATGCATTCCTAAACATCAATCATCTTTTATAATATTCAGCCCATTCATACTTTTATACATAATGTTCTATTTGAATTCTAAACAGGGTCTTAACATCGCCAATCTTATCAGCCCCACTCTCCAAGGGAAAATGCTCATCTTCTATGTTAAACCTTCTTCGCCTGAATCACGCTTTGCTAGATATGCAACCCACAATGTTATCACTTCTTATTTCATGGAAGAAGCCATCAACTTAAATAACCTTAGCATCAATAACTAGCAACTCACTGGACAAAGCACCAGATTCACAGATTGTGTCCATGCAGTAGTTACTAGATTTTAGTGTATTCTGTATAATGCTCTACTTTCTATGATATTCGTTTTCATCTTCAGCAGTGTCACTACAACAGATTTAATCTTAGGCTACAAAAAATATTGTAGCCAAAGAGTCAAAAAACGTCGTCTTTAATATTTAGCTACGGCAATTTATCGTGGCCAAAATCGTCGCGAAATCCACGTCGCTAAAGGTATTAGGCGACGATTTTCCAATATCATAGCCATAAGTTCAACTATTTCCTACAATTTCCCTTTTCGTAGACAAAAAGACTACTTTTCGCAATGAAATTATATGTCGGTGAAGATACTTATTTTCGTAGCAAATAATGCATCTTCGTAGCCAAAAATCTTAGATTTGACCTTCAAATCCATCGATTTTGCAACAAAAAACCTATTTTTGACTATGAATTTTTCGTAGCCACTTGTTCCAATATTGCTACGATTTTTTTTGTAGTGAACCATGATAACATTCCACTACGAAAATATTCGTAGTTGATTGTACAATATTTGGCTATGTTTTTTGGTGTAGGCAAATATCAATGCCTTCCATTACGGAAAAAAACCATAGCCAATTGTAGTATTTTATACTACGATTTCCTATGTCGGCAAATCTCAAACCATTCTACTACAAAAAAAAATTGTTGTCAATTATTGAATATTTGGCTACAATTTCTTTTGTACCTATTTCTCAAATCATTATGCTACATAAAAAAAAATGTGGCTAATTGAAAAATATTTGGCCACAATATTTTGCGTAGACAATTCTCAAAAGGTCTCTCTACTAACAAAACCGTAGTTGATTACTATATGTTTTTGTTACTATTTTTTGCGCCATAAAATATAAGACCATTCTGCTACAAAAACACTTGTAGTCGATTATATAAATTTGAATACAAATTTTTTTTTTTGGTAGCAGATGCTTAAACCATTCCATTAGAAAAACATTGTAGGCTATTTTTGAACATTTGTTTTACGGTCTATTACGTGATTTTTTTACCACCATGTCTACTTGATACTTGTACACAACATAATAAAGTGTGGAATAAAACAACAAATTAAATTGAACAGTAAAAAGAGATCTATTATTTAGCATATATCTCAATTTACTAAACATCAAAGTTGCAATAATATTATACAAAGCAATGCAAATCATGGAATAGTACTAACATGTCATTATTTATGCAAGGGCTCCAAGATTTATAAAAATAAACTAAAATTATAAGAGTAGATTCTTGAATTATTAAAAGCCAAATCAAAGTTAAGACCAAAGCTTAATCTCAACAGGTAGCTCGTCTTAGTAGTCAGGCTTCAACTCTTTCTCAAATCTACTAATTACCTGCAATGAAAAATATATTTGTTCAAACATTAAGAAATTGACAAAGGTAATACAAATTAAACACTAAAACAACAAAAATTGCAAAATTCTCTCTTTTCCATAAAAGAGTTAGAAAAAACAAATTATAAGAAACTAACCATTGCCAAGAATTGAAGCATACTCAGGCCCAAAAAATTTCTCCAACAGTTGACCATGCTTTTCCATCACAGATGACATTTGATGCATTTTATTTTCTGCTAATTCCAAACGTTCTTTTAGCAGGTCACATTCTACTTGACGCTCTTTAAGCGTTTTTTCAAGTTTTTTATTCTCTTCATGAATTGATGCAGATGACGAGGTTGTTGGTTTTGGACCATAACCAAGTCCCTTGATGTACCCCGATTTCTTACCAAGAACCTGATCAACAATTTGATTTGGAGACAAAGAATTATCCTCTTCCATTGATTTTTTCTGAAGTTCTATCATTTCATTCTGCAAAATATTTTACATAAAGTTAAATTTTTAATTAAAATGAACTGTATGCAAGAATCTGTTAAAAAAGGTAGAATGATTATTCTATTTTTTATAAGGGATTTAAATACTTACATATTTTGCCTCGACAATGGAGTCGACCATCCTTTTGTCTCCTTTGTAATGAGTATGTTTGAAGCGTGATCCTATCAATTTCTTCATCACCATTGGATTCTTTTTTACTCTGAAATAAAGAAACTATAATTAGAGAATATATCAATAACAATATTAAAATATCCTTAGAATTTAATATTTACCAGCTCCTCACGAATTACAACAAATGATGCAGATCCTTGGTTGTGCAATATTTCTAACTTTTTTCGATTTTCCTTGTTTTTTGCACATCTTGCCTATGAAACAAAGCAATACAATAGAACATTAATGCATTGTATTACAGTAATTGTAACTGGCCAATTTTACCAATACTAAATTAAGACATAGAAAAAAAAAGTACTTAAAGGAATCTCTTACTATGACTTCAGGATTTGACCAATATGTGCAGAGATCATCCCATTTGCTCACGGGTGATATTATTAGGTTTGTTCTGACGTGCTTCTTCAACTGAGGCAAAACTCTGAAAATATTTATGCAGTTTATACCGTCGATCCCTACTTCTTCCTTGGAGCAAGAGCTCTACCTTTTTTTTAGTTTGATCATCCAAATTAATATCCAGCTTCATCTGCCAAAACTCAATATAAGTAAATATAATATTCTTGATCAATGTTAAGAATGAGATCAAATATAAAGCTAGTACCAAAATAGTATTCGTACATCAAGATGATCAAATGCAGGCAACTTGTCCTCATCTTTCAAAATTTTCCACTTAACAGGAACCGGGATGTGCTCACGTGCTATAATTCCAAGTTCACTAGACAGCTTAGCAGATTGAACTTCGATCAACTGGTCTCCCTTTATCTAGTGAAATGCGGATAGCTAACTTGTTTTTGGTAGCCTTATTTAACTTGTTAAGTCCTAATCCTCGCGTTATGCCTCGTCCCTTGTTCCTTGTTGTGGAATCTACATATAAAAATGATACAATATATTAAATAAATATAAATATGAATTAAATGCTCATCTAAATATTTTTGATTCATAAAAAACATTCTTACCTGCACTCTCAGGAGGTATATGAGACAACGTGGTGTCACCCATTTGTTGGGATGATAATGAACTATTCCCATTTGGAGTTGAATCGATTGGCCTACCTTGACGTGTAACTAGAGGCATTTTTAACTTCATCTGTAATCCTTCATAAATATATGCAATTAATAAATTAAAAATTTTTAAGTAAAAATGGGAAAGCTGTTAAAAGTATAAAAAGAGATAATTAGGACAAAACCTAATTTTTTTTTAATAACACACACAACTATGAACAAGCCACAGCGAATAGATGTTTTCAAACATCTGTGAGTCTAGAACAAAGAACAAACTGCAAATGACGTATTTCTATTCCATGAACCAGCCACCAAAATCAAGCACAAATGATACTGACTTGTGCATGTTTGAGAGCACGATTGAAGCCTCAATAAGAAATAAAGCGAATATATCTAGGGGTGAACTTTGACAGGATAAAACTTGATTTTTTTAGTAGCACATACAACCATGAACAAGCCACAATAAAAAAATAAAAAAAAAGGTCTTCAAACATCTCCAAATCCGGAACAAAGAATAGACAGCAAATGACGCACTTCCATTAAACAAGCAGCCATCAAAACAATAAAAAAGCATTAAAAATATAAACAATTGGCTTTTTGCTTTTGATCTTACACCACACAAACAACACAAAAAAGGTCTTGGCGGCTTCATCAATTACAAAAAAATGTTATACAGTCCTATTGGACAAAAGCCTACCACAAGTTATATTAAAGATTTATTCTTGGATATATGTTGATTCGTTTCAAACGGGATTGATGTACAATTAATCAAATGACAATCCATGATATATCATCAAACAAAGCGAATGAAAAAGAAAAAAGTTATAAAGCCCCATCAAACAAAGCCAACGAAAAAAAAAAGTTATAAATCCCTATGGACAAAAGCCTACCACCAGTTATATCAAAGAACTTTTCTTGGATATGTGATGTCAAAGTTACATCGTACCTTTGACTTGATCCGAAGGAGTTTCTTCAACTCTCAACTATACCAATTGCTTGTTAGAGAGGCAGAAAGGTGCCCTAGAGAGCCTTCACATTTTTGGCGCTGTTTTCTTTCCTTTATATGGTATTCTACTCAAGATTTAAAATTTGGGCTGAAATTTTGGGAGGGTTTAAGAGGCGCACTTTTATTGTTTTTACTTTTTCCGTTTGTGTACATGGAAGATATCTATGTCATCACTTTCCTTATTGTATTGCCGATTCAAAACGTAAAATATGAAGCTTGGGAGGGAACTAAAACATGAAAGAAGGCAAAATTAATAGGTACATTTTTAGTAAATTCCTTAGGTATGTTTTAGTTGTTTAATGTCTAATTATATGTAATATATATATATATATATATATATATATATATATATATATTACACATTAGCAATTACTTTATGTTTCTCAAATTCTTTGATAATTTCAATAATTGGCTTAAAATTAGTCAAAAAAATTTCAAGAATTATTTACCTTCTTTGGTAAAACCAATTAGTTTCAATTCTTTGTCAATAATTTGATTTAATCTTATTGCTTAACAATTTATTCTTATACTTTCAAGTAACATATTTTTTTATTTCAATAAAAGCACTTAGAGATTGCATAGGATGAATATTTGTTTTTGTGCAGGGAACAATATACATTAACCCATTTAATTAGGTAATCCATTCATTACTATTGTTGTTAGAATCACATATAATGACGTTTTTCACCAATAATATAAGTTTGAAAATAGGATAGAAAACTTATGAGTGGCTAAATTTTTTGATATAATCTTGAAACCAAATTCGATTGTTACTAGTAGTACTAACTATCAAAGTGGTCTATATAGTATTTGATTACTATAAAGTAGAATATTATGGTTAGTATATCGACCGGAGGTTGATTCAAACCAATCGATTTATATTTGTGTTGTTAATGAGTTGATCCGAAAATGACCCGTATAACTTTGGATTGTGATAATGCCTATGTCATGTGGACCATATTACCGTGTTGTGTTAGAAATTGCTTTGGGACAAGGATTAATAAACAATCTTGTAATAAAAAATAGAGATAAGGAAAACTAAACAAGGAAAAGTGAACATGGAGATGTTTATACTTGTGGTAAAAATTAACTAACAAAGCATAAACAAGATGAATTTAAGCTAGCAATATTTTTTCAATGCACACTAATTTTCTAATTGCTTGAAACTTTTTGAAATTGGAGATTTTATGGTTCATTTTTCAACTTCAAATTAGTGTGGATCGTAATGAAATTATGATATTTAATTAAAAAAATTCTAATATCACAACAATTAAATAGTAGTTTCCAAAATTACTCTTCAGGCTCACCTTGCTATTTGTTAGAGTAAAACTAAGGTCAACAATAAGGGCCAAAACCCAACAACCTGCCCAAACAACCCACCTAATTTAAAGGTTGGGTTGGATCATTTGGGTATTGGGTTTTAATGGGTTGGTTTAAGTAAACCAAAGTCATTGTAAATCTTGAAGCCCGGGTTGTGTTTTGGTCCCTTGAGTGCTTTCTTCTACGTTGCTTTATTTTTAGATTTTCAGGAAGTCGACAGCGGAACTTTCTGCTACCGTTGTAGTGTTTCAATCTCAGAGATAGGTAAAAACATTCTGAAATATTTGGGTTTCAATTTCAGAATTTTTGGGAGTCGACAGCGGGTTCTGTTTTGGTCCCTTGAGCGCTTTCTTCTTCATTGCATTGTTTTTAGAATTTCTGGAAGTCGACAGCGGAACTTTCTGCTACCGCTGCAGTGTTTCAATCTCAGAAAAGGCAAGCTAGGAACTTGGAGGGCAAAAAATCTTGTCAACATCGGGGAAAAAACTGTAAGTATCCTATTTGTTATTTAATTTGATTTTGAATTCTGTTTTACAGCTTATGCAATGCTCTTTCTTCTTCGTTGCTTTGTTTTTAGAATTTCCAGAAGTCGACGGCGGAACTTTCTGCTACCGTTGCAGTGTTTCAATCTCAGAAAAGGCAAGCTAGGAACTTGGAGGGCAAAAAATCTTGTCAACATTGGGGAAAAAACTGTAAGTTTCCTATTTGTTATTTAATTTGATTTTGAATTCTGTTTTACAGCTTATGCAATGGGCTTTATTCTTCGTTGCTTTGTTTTTAGAATTTCTAGAAGTCGAATGAACTTTCTGCTACCGTTAGGTGTTTCAATCTCAGAAAAGGCAAGCTAGGAACTTGGAGGGCAAAAAATCTTGTCAACATTGGGGAAAAAACTGTAAGTTTCCTATTTGTTATTTAATTTGATTTTGAATTCTGTTTTACAGCTTATGCAATGCAGTTTTGAGATTACCTGTTGCATGTCGGCTTTGAAACAAAATGAAATTAAAGAAACCCCAAAAAAACCTTATATTTATTTTATATTCTTTTGTTGACATTTTAAACTCATCATGTCCGAAGCAAAGGCGTTTTAGCTTAAGTCTGCTTTCATTTGTTCCTTTTGCACTATATATCCACTGGGCCTCCACTTCTTGCTTGGGAAGTTTTCTGAAACAATAAAACAGGAAATCCATAGTTGGCCTAGAATTAGCAAGAACATTTTAGTCTCAAGAGAGGTGAAGAAGAATATCCTTATAAACTAGGCTCAGCTAGTTGGGACGGACCATCGGGCCCAGTTCCCCTTTCCCTCAGTCGGATAAGGTTTCAGGTCTCTATTGAGCCAAAGGAAAAAAAGAAGAATTTGAATGCCAGAAACTTTATCAATGAAAGGTTCATAGAAAAATTCCTTTACTTCTTGAAAGTCAAACCTCTTTGCCTTTTCCATCAATTAACTGATCATGCAGTCTTTTAGGTTTTCTTTATATTTCCCTCTTTTGGGGTCTTTGGGTGGAAAAAGGTTGTTAGGAAAATAATTTATGAAGCAATGCTACATAAAGAAATTAGCTGGTATCTTGAAGGAAATATTTGTGATGCCCTTGTGGAGCTCCTTCTTGTGGCTTCTTCACCATTTTGAGCTCCCATTGCTTATTCTTGGTAGGTGAATTGATTCAATTGTTTAGTGTAGTATATGTTTTTTAGAGCATGTTGAAAATTCAACAAATATGCTTTCAAATGATTTATTGGTCTGACTTATGATCTCATTTCTGCTTGCCGTTAGCAAGAATTAAATGAATACACTACCTATATCTTCTGTTAACAAGATTAAAGTTGAGATGTGCTTCTCATATTATATAAGCATTTTGTTGCTTGTAATAATTTTGTGAATACATCTGTTTGTAATGCTAAGTAATTGATTCAGGAAAATGATGGAGCCTAGGTCTAAGAAAGCCATCATATGTTGTTGATGCATACATATATGCCGAAGTTATGGTTTAAAGGACTTGACATTATTTGCATCATTTGGCTTAACAGATATATTATATTTGTTAGTCCATGCTATTTGTGAACAGCAAAACTTTGTGTCCTATTATGGGGATGTTATTGCGAAGTGGAGTTTTGCACTAATTGATATTCGCCAAATTTACCAGGCTGATAGTTCTTCTGTCTTACTAAATTGTTGATACTTGGCCGCCAGATTGAGGATTTTCTATAAGCTAGACCGCCAAGTGTGTTCAGTTCATTCTTTATCCCAATAGTACTTAGTACTTCTGTTCACTTTCAATGAAATGTTCAGTTTTATCTAAAATTTCTTATAGGTATTCTCAGATATGGACAAAAGTTGGATGGCTTCTAAAAAATTCTCAGACAAGCATGTCAATGGTGTTAACTTGTTCATGCATTTCGTTCAACAACACATGGGCAAGGAATGTGATATACGTTGTCCTTGTGAGAATTGTTTGAATAATTACATCAAAAGTCAAGATGAGGTTAAAGGTCATCTATTACATCCAGGAATAGATAAAAATTATACAAGATGGATTTACCATGGTGAGAAATCTGACTTTAAGATTCCTAGAAGTAGTGATATCCGTGCTCCGAAGAATGTTGACCGTGATAATCAAACAACACAGAATGACACAGCAGATGATGATGGGATGCTTGACATGGTGAGAGATTTGGAGAATTTAAGGGAAACTTTACCCAGATTTGAAGGACCAAATGATTCTACAGCTAAATTGATTAACAACCCACCACAGGATTTTAAAGATTTGATAAAAGAGGCTGAACAAGAACTTTTTCCTGGTTGCACTGCATTTTCTAAACTGTCTTTCATAGTTAAGGTGCTTCATTTGAAAGTGTACAATAAATGGAGCAATAAATCAGTAGATATGTTGCTGGAATTTCTTGGGCAAGTGATACCAAATGGAGAGGCGTTGCGAAATCATACTATGGCTTAAAACATTCGAAAGATCAGGGTTTGGGATACGTACCTATTCATGCATGTAAGCATGATTGTGTACTATTCTGGAAAAAGTATGAGAAAGATCAAAATTGTCCAAATTGTGGTACTTCTAGATGGAAAGTAAATGATGGCAAGGGGAAAAAAATACCTCATAAAATATTGCGTTACTTTCCTTTAAAACCTAGACTTCAAAGGTTGTTTATGTCAAGTGAAAGAGCGGCAAATATGAGATGGCACAAGGATAAGCGCATAGATGATGATAGTTTGTTAAATCATCCCGCTGATTCTGTAGCATGGAAAGACTTTGACAAGAATCATCAGTGGTTTGCAAAAGACTCTCGAAATGTCAGGTTGGGTCTAGCAACTGATGGTTTCAATCCTTTTGGAAATATGAGCAATTCTTATAGTATGTGGCCCGTTATTTTAATTCCGTATAACCTACCACCTTGGGAATGCATGAAAGAACCATTCTTTATGATGTCTTTACTTATTCCAGGGCCAAAATCACCGGGTAAAGATATTGATGTTTATTTGCAACCTCTAGTTGATGAACTGAAAGAACTCTGGGAAGTAGGCATAGAGACGTATGATGCTTTTTGTGGGAAAAATTTCAAATTACATGCTGCAGTCATTTGGACCATAAATGATTTTCCAGCCTATGGTAGCTTATCTGGATGGAGCACTAAGGGATTTATGGCATGTCCTGTTTGTAATCAGTACACGTGTTATCGTAAATTGAGGAGTAAGATATGTTATATGGGACATCGTCAGTATTTGCCTCCGAATCATGCATGGCGAAGAAAAGGTAAGTTGTTTGATGGTACTAATGAACATCGATTGCCACCTAAGAATTTGACAGGAAAAGACATAATACAGCAACTAAACTTTCTCAAACAGTTCAAAAGTGGCAAGCATCCTGACAACAGAAAGAGAAAAAGGGACGTCGAAGAGTTGAATTGGACAAGGAAAAGCATTTTGTTTGAGTTGCCATATTGGGAGACGTTGAAAATAAGGCACAATCTTGATGTCATGCACATTGAAAAAAATATTTGTGAGTGCATTTTGGGTACAATTTTAAGATTCAAACGCGAAGGACACAATCAAGGCAAGGAAGGATTTGGAGGACATGAATATCTGGAAGATTTACACTTAAAGAAAAATGTCAAAGGCTCTATATAATACCACCGACTTGCTATACAATGTCTAAAAAGGGCGCATGACTTTTGTGAGTTTTAAAATGTGTAAAATTTCCTGATGGATATGCTTCTAACATCTCTCGTTGTGTGAATGTTGATGAGGGAAAGATAACAGGTTTGAAAAGTCATGATTGCCATGTCTTATTACAACGATTATTGCCAGTTGGAGTTCGAGGTTCCTTGGGAGATAATGTTTCCGGTCCACTGGGTGAGTTAGGAGAATTTTTTAAGAAATTGACGTGTAAGACACTCAGGATGGAAGACCTAGAGAAAATGGAAAAAGATATTGCTATGATACTCTGCAAATTAGAAATGATATTTCCACCAGCATTTTTTGATATCATGATTCATTTGGCAATTCATTTGCCAAATGAGGCCAAGATTAGGTGGACGGTTCAATATCGATGGATGTTCCCAATTGAAAGGTAACTATATATGATTCAATTTTCTTTTCTACTTGCACATTTCATTCGAGATAAAGCGTGTATAAGAAACATTTTGCTATAACCATATATATCTGAGGTTCTTAGGTACTCTTAAGGGTTTTGTCGAAATAAAGCCCATCAGAGGATCAATTGCGAAGCTTATGTAGTTCTTGAGTGCTTGACATTTTGTTCAATGTATCTTGAGGGAATTGAAACTTCGATTTATCGAGAAGAAGCGAAACCAAGATGTTGTCGAAGATGGTGGATTATCAGTCTTTTCACACAATTTTCGACCATTTGGAGCCTCAAAGTATGTCGAACTTCCTCATAATGAACTTGACATAGCTCATTGGTATGTCTTGAATAATTGTGAGGAACTAAAGTCTTATCTCCAGTAAGTTTCTTGAATTATAGTATTGTCTTTATACTTTGTTTTAGTATATGATTTTTGTTAATTCCTAACACCTTTCTCTTTTTCTCAGGGAACATAAATGCGAACTTGAACGAGAAAGCTGTGTGCAGCTTGAACAGCGACACAAAGAACTCTTTCCTTCTTGGTTTAGAAGGCGTGTAAGAATAAAAAAAATAGTAGCTACTTATTTCTAATTGTGTAGAATTTGATTTATAGTTGTGTAACTAATTTTTTTTATGTAATTTTAGATGGTAAACTTGCATATCAACAATTCTCCTGAAGCTACTGATGCTTTGTATGCATTAGCATGTGGCCCTCGTACATCAGTGAATAAATACACAGGCTGCATTTTGAATGGAGTGAGATTTCATACAAAAGAACGTGATAGTCGACGCAAAAGTCAAAACGATTGGGGTGCTGTTGAAGGTTATCATGGAAATGATTTGGTTAATTTTTTTGTGTGCTTGTGGAGATTATTGAGTTGTTCTATGTAAAGACAAAGCGGGTTGTTACATTTAAGTGTGAATGGTTTGACACAGGGAATAAAAAATCTGGCATACATATAGATGGCAATTTTATAAGTATCAATATTAGTCGAACTTGGTATGAGAATGACCCCTTTGTATTTGCACATCAAGCAAAACAAGTATACTTTGTTAACGATACAAAACTGGGTAGAAATTGGCGAGTAGTGCAACAATTTCAACATAGACATTTGTTTAATGTTTCAGAGATGCAGGTTGAAACTGAAGAAGTGGAGAATGTTGTGAATGAGAATGATGTTGTTTATCAAGATGAAGAAATAACAAGTACCATTGCAACTATACAAGTAGCAGAACATGAGGCTGTCATCTTTGACTAGAGAAGATGTTACTCAGATATATTAGAAAAGAATTGATGTTGAGCTTGAACTTGATGACTCTGTGTTTGAAGATGACAATGAAGAAGATGACACATTAATTGAATATGTTGAGGAAGAAGACGTACATGAAGCGAGTGAGGATGATAGTGACATAGAGTTTTTAGATTAGTTACTTTTTGTTTAGTTTATTGATCTTATGTAATTAATTATAAGTATTGGGCTTCTTTTTTTTTTGATGTTGAAGTATCGAACTTTTTGGCATTGAAGTGTTGGACTTGTATATTTTCCTTTTCCGAGAGTAATTTCCATTTATCTTTTGTGTGTGTCTTTTTTATTTAATTTTAAATACTATTAATGTGCCAACTAAAC
The DNA here is from genome assembly GCA_013103745.1 of Gardenia jasminoides. Classification (NCBI taxonomy): domain Eukaryota; kingdom Viridiplantae; phylum Streptophyta; class Magnoliopsida; order Gentianales; family Rubiaceae; genus Gardenia; species Gardenia jasminoides. Next base: position 20,757,734 of record CM023096.1, read on the forward strand.
ACAGAAACCTTGTGTTAAACTTCTGTCTATTTATGTGATTTTTTATTGTATTTTTTATTTACTATTTTTACAAGGTTATGAACGATTGCAAATTATTTTCTAATAAAATACAAACAAAAAGAAGATGCATTAATTGGCAATATTGTTATATCAAGTAGTACAAGTTTTTTTCATATTTGTTTTACATCTTATTTAAATCAATTTTAACGTTCATTGCTCTTGTAATTCAAAGAAACTATCAAGCATTTCGTCTAAGATGTTTTGGCTTTATGTCTAACGATCCAGTGGTGAATATATTAATTTTGTATCATGAAATAAAATTTATAAAACATAACGAATGTTAAGGATTGCAGGTTGTACCTTTGTCTACCTAATTGTGATTCAAAATGCATAAAATTAAGGTTGATAGTTTCCTAATATATTTGCGAGGGAAAAAGTAAAATACAATAGTTCTACAATAAGAGATCAGTAAGCTAAAATTCTAATGACATTGCCTATGATTATTTTTGTAGAAAAAAGTCTAAAAATTACCAATGAAAAGTTGTTGTAGTCAAAAGTTTGATATTGTTGCCTACATTTTTTTTCGTCACCTTTTGCATTAAATATAGCCCACGAAAATTGATTTATTGTAGCCAAGAGACTTTGTATTTTTTTCCACAAAAATGTTTCGTAGGCTTTGAATTTGATGATCCACCATGACACCAATTTCGTAGCTAATACATTAAAAATGTAGCCAATTGTTTTCAATGGACGGATGGGTAATTAGAATTTTGGACAGAAGAATTGCACTACGATTTTATTCACCATTGACTACTAAAACATGTTGTAGCAAAAGATTGAAAATTTTGGCTACGAAATTATAGTTTCGTAGTCAATGCATGATTATAGGCTACGATTTTGGCTCTGTAGCTAAATATTTTGTAGCTAATCATCAATTCTCTTGTAGTGTGTATCTAGACTATGTGTACTTCTACTTTCTTCGACTTATTTCTCGCCTTTTGCATAGCTATAGTGATTTCCGTTTCGAAATCAACAATCCCCCGCCTTAACTTCAATGCTCAAATATACACAAAAATATGTTACCTTAATCATCCAAACAAATAATCACATTGAATTCTATACATTGATATAATATACATACATTGTGCGGCTACATTTCTTTCTCGTTTGCAAAATTATTCCTTGTTCCGAACCTCTTTCTTCTATTTGCCACTGCCAATATACATCTAGGCATAGCTGGGCATATTTACCCATTCACCGCGCATGTGCGCGGTGTACACCTCCTAGTTATATATAAAGAGTGGATGGGGCTACTGTTGATGTGAACGGTAGATATTGGTCCGCCCAATTTCATAATATTCTTCAATTCTGTGGGCTTTTGGTCTTTTTGGCCTTCAGGTGTTTCTTGGCCAATTTGGTAAAAATGTTGAGTTTGTTGGGCTTTCTGTCTTTTAGTTCATCAAGCTTTGCTGATCAGCAGTTTGCAAGACATGCGGCTTGCGTGACGTGGCAGAAGGAGCTGACTTGGCAAGGCCCGTTAGTGGAGTATGGAGTGTATATTTTCCAGCCGTCTGAGCTCATTCCTTTGACTTCATGCCATTGATTGGGTTTGGGCAGTTCACTTCCAGAGCAGATACCTCTTCATGGCTACTCCACAATTCCTTCCCCTTCGGGCCAGCCACCCTGTCCATCTCGTCCCTTCCGTTTCCGATCAAAAAATTGCTTGTTATCTCAAAGGCTCTTTATCTCGTCGCCTCCATCTGTGGTAAAAAATGAAGCTGTAGCTGAACATTATCTTTTTATTTTTTATTTTTTTGCCTTACATCTTGTTGAGTAACCAAAGTATGCAGTCATGGTAAATGGATTCTCCATATTTACTATGAAAAGTGGCTATGATGATTTATTTATTCGCAGAGCCGAATTGGGTCAGGCAGTTAAGCAAAATTGACCCTATCTTGGCGGAGCATCCAGGATGGCAGAATTTGTGGCACCAATCTTGACATGCAACGGGTGCTACGGCCATGGTGGTATCAAATTTTTTTTTCCTTGGCCTGACCTTGAAGTTGGTAATACCTGAACGTCCTCTGGCTTTGTTTGCTACCTTTTACTACTTTTTAAACGCTTTGGGTTTGGAAATTGTATGAAGATCATGTCATTTTTAGAGCTCTCTATCCTCACATCTTTTCCCTTAAGCAAAGGTCTGAAGTTGCAGATCGTCTATTTCTCCATGATCCGGTCTGTATTCAATGACATTTGAAATAGGCTTTTTTTCTCTCTTTGATTTTAGCTTTGTTTATTGGAATTCAGCAATTATTATTATTTTTGCTTAATTGTTCTCATTGCATGTAGAGTTTTTTTTTTTTCATTTGCTCTCTCTTTTTTTTTTTTTTTTTTGCTTTTTTGGGGTAAGTGTAGGTTTATGATACAGACAATGCAAATCAGAAGGAGAAATTAGAAGTGGATTTGAGGAAGGAAATTGAAAAGCTTTAAAGATAAAGAGACCAAAGAAAGACATGGATTCAATCCAGTGAAATTGAGTATAAAATGGTGAATTTTTTCCACCTGGTTTTTGCTCTTCTTCTTATTGCTGTTGTTTAATTAATTTCTTGAACAGTAAATTCTCTAGAAAGAACTTAGTTTTGTTCATGCATGCATAACAAGGCTATACAGAATCTAACCCTTTTGATCTTGGGGTTAGTATTCTGAAGATTCTGGTAACCTTGAATGAAATTTGGCTTTCTTCTTATTCTTCTCTTTCTTTATGCTAATCTTAATTCAAGGACTGTAGGGAATATGATGTTAATTACATTTCATTGCTGATCCTTACATAAGTGCATCAGGTTGGTTTTTTCAAGTAATGTGTAATTTACTAGCATGACTCATTAAGCCAGGGTCCTTTGATGGTGAAGGGTCAATGTTCTCTAGCGATTGAAGTTCTGTATCGTTTTTCTACAAGAGAAGAAATTACATCCTTAACTTCAAAAAAGGAAGTGAACTGACCATTTAGGATTTGAATGTCTATGAAGACATTTTTTTTTTTTGGCTAAATGTCTATGAAGACTTTAGGCATGGACGTTATGAACTTCTAACTTATTTAGGCATCATTTTTTTAATCAAATATACCAATTTACGAAATTTATTATGCCCTTCTTCGTAAGGTGCTTAAGTCAGTTGCCTACCTCTACATGTTTGTTGAGTTTATCTACTTGTTTTCTATTTTCCTTTATTGTAGCACTACTTAGCTGTCTGTTGTTTGTCCTGTTTAGTCAGTTTTCCATATCTTTATATTGCTTAGGTTAGCTTATTTTTGAAACACTTAAATCATGCAGAAGTTAACCATATGCCTTTTTGTGATGCATGTTTTCTTATGTTTTTTATATGTTGATTAAATTGGAGATATTTTGAGTCTTATAAATCATACAAAAGATCATAAATCTTCTTCTGATACGTGTTGACATAGGTTAGTGCCTCTTATGAGCAGGTTCTCATGGATGCTCACAAGCAAATTGAGCGTCGTATGAAATGCTTTAAAATTTGTGAAAAGGAAAGCAAAACAAAAGCATTTTCAAAAGAAGACTTGGGACAATAGCCTAAGATGGTAAGCTTTCCAGTGCGTGTTTTCCTCTGGTTCTTTACATTGATCCGTGTTTCTTTGATTTTAACTTGGAAATTCTTCTTTTTCTTTCATTTTTTTGGTAGGCGGTGGTTGATTGAGTTGAGGTCTGTGATAAGATTAATCTTCGTAAAGTTGAAAATTCTCATATGATTTTGTAAAAATTTATGAAACCTGTTCACTATATTTTGCTTCTTCAGGGTTTTCATGTATGCTTTTCCATGCTTTTTTCTTATGACAGAATTTTAAGATTATCAATCTATCTTGAGGTTATTTGATTTACTTTTGCTGCTTTATTGTCTATCAATGCTTTAGCTTATGTTGATTGTTATCGATCTTATTATAGGATCCAAAGGAGAAAGCTAAATCAGAGACAAGAGATATGGCTAAACAATATGGATCTGACACATTGTCTTTAGTTGCAATTTATGTTTAATTGGAAGCAATATTCATTTTCACCCCTTTATGGCGATGCAAATCCATCCTAACCTCTTGAAACTTTTCTAAGAAACGGTGTTGTTTGAGAAATTATGTTGTTCCACTTTATAGCCAATAAGTTGCTGTTGACTCATGGTTTTCCAATCTCTTCATGATTTCAACAACTGCTTTTGATTATTTGGTTTAATTTTTAATCTTCTGAGCAATATATTATGCATTGTCTTTCCAATGTGCATTTGAATGTTTGCTTGATATTTTTTCAATTTTTAATACTGGGTTTGTCTATATTATACACCTGTAATTTCTTTTGAATCATTGAGGTTTCTAATATTTGTTAAGTTTCATTTTGTCCAAGAGTAGGTGAGTGAATTGAAAAATCAAATTGATAGCTTTGAAGTTGAAATTGAGGATCTTTCTATAAAAAGGGGAAAACAAGGCCTTCTAGACTGGTAAGGGATATAAATTTATTCTATTAATGCGCATGTGATTTCTCATTGGCCTTTATAATTAGTGACTCAAGAGTTCTTTTCTTTTTTTTTTTAACTTTTTCTACTGCAAACACATTTGGAAACGCCAATTGCTTGACATAAGGCTCATTTAATGAAACTAGAATTGATTTTGAGACAACTGGACAATGATGAATTGAGTCTGAACGAGTTAATGATGTTCAATATTTCTTGGAAGATTATGTGGAGCATAATCAGGGTATCTATCTGAATACTTGGTTGCTTTCTTATGCATTTTGAAGTAAATAGCATAGAATGTATAATTCTCATTTGAGTATCTTAATATAATCATCCTTTGTGTGCTAATTATCAGGAGGCAAATAATAATAATCTGCTATAATGATCATCATTTGTTGAATGCTATAAATGGTTCTCTGCATTGGATTCTATTGCTTTTCCTCTCTCTTTTTCTCCATTACTGTATGCTAATACTTATTTTTTCCCCTGGTTATTTGAAGGGATTGTCTTTATATAATTGCAAGAAATCGATTTAACCAGATGCTATAGTAGGTAATTTTTTTCCGCCACTGACTTTCTCAGTCTTTTATGAGGCATTTTGCTTCAACATTAATTTTTCCTTTTTTCATTTTTTATCCTGAAGATTCTTCTGGTTGGTTTTTTCTTCTGCAAATAAACTTAATCTGGATTTTTCTGGTTGGTTTAGAATCTCTTACATACATGATTTTCTGGCCTAAATTCATTTCCTCCTGGGTCTTCTCCTCACAGTCAATTAATTAAGTTTTATTTTCTATGCAGACAACCTAGAAGAAAAATGTTGCAATACCGTTGTCCATAGGGTGGATTTGCCACATGTTCGAACGAAAGCAGGCAAAATGCAAGCAGAGAGGGCCTTTGATTCTAATGTTGGATGGTTAGATAATTTTGTCCAATCATTATATTTAAACACATTACTTTGACCACATTTTACAATTTTACAGTTATAACATTTGCTTTATCTGTTCTGCAATGTGTGTGTATGTGTGTAGATGATGGGATTATGGTACCAACATGGTATTTGGTGAGTATTCCTTCATCATTAAGGCTTTGGTGGGCGATGTGCTCTCAACATCATTTAGTAGAAGATTAATTAATAGATCATCTGATTTCATTGATATCAATTATGATACTTCCAGATATGCAACGTTAAGCTCATAGGTCACTGAATTAATTATTTCTCAGTTCCCACAACTTTGGAAAGGTTTTAATTTATTGGAATTTGGAGCTAGTAGGAGCGTTTTGCACTTCACTGTCGTTATACTAAACTTTGCTCTATCTATATTAGTATAAATATTATGATTGTGAAACCAATGGTATTTGATTCTTATACCTTAATCATGATAGCTTTTGTGAGGGATGTGCTTCCAACAATCACAAATTAGTAAAAGAATTAGTTAAATGTTCGTCTAATTTTATTGGTGTCAACTACTATAGATCCAGATGTGCAACGTTATGCTCACACGTCAATAAGTTAATTACTTCTTGGTTCTTACAACTTTAGAAATGTTATAATTTATTGAGGTTTGGAGTAATTAGTGTGTTTTGTACTTTACTGTTATTATACTGTTAATGAAAGCTTTCTGATTGGTTGACTAATGCACTTCTATGATGATAAAGCTATCAATTAGATAGCTCTGCAATCTCTTTTCCTCTTTGTTTCCTGTATAATGGTATTAAAATTTGATTAAAGCATGACTATTGCTTACGTTGGAATTTTCATATATGAAGTGATGCAAGTGAAGTACCTTAATTTGCCTAGAACTGGTTTTCCAAGATAGGTTAATGTTGTGGCTGTGCCACTGTAGACAAGGCAAATGATGCTTGCTACAGGCTTAGCAACACAAGGAATCAAATTCACTCTTTTGCGTTTTATGTAATAGATAGATGTAATAGTATTATTCTTCTATTTAATAATTGGATGTTTAATTTGGTATTGTCAATCTAATTTTTTGCCGTTCATCCTTGATGTCAAAGTAGTCTTGATCCGTTGAGGATGATTAATTAGAAGGGTAGAGTGTGATGTTTGGAATGCTTTCTTACAGATATAAAAATAGTAGTATTTGTTCTACTTGTTACTGTGCAACTTTATTCATGTTTTAACATGAAATCTCTGTTATTTTCTTGAAATTAAGCTATTGGACTACATTGAAGGATTAAATTTTTGTTTGATACGAATTGTGAATAAATGTGAATTTTTTGTGTTTGGGTTATATGTATTTGAAAGATAGCAATGATATGGTTTCAGGTGGGCTAGTTGATTTTCACGTGCCTGTTATGAACATTGTTTCCTAGAAATGTCTAAGGGAGGATATACCAAGATTTTTTTAAACACACAATCTAGGTGGCCATAGATGTGCTGAACTTCTTTTGGGAGCTAATTTTTCTGAACTTCTTTTAGACAATCCATGGCTAAATGTGTTGTTTTCTTTGGTCCAATAGGTTTAGGTTAACAGATGTATCCTTTTGTTAAGACATTTTTATTTTTGTAGACTCTCATTAGATGTATTGATGGTGATGTTTCCTTAGGAAACTTAAAGTTTGAAAAAATCATTAATACCTTTCTTGTCTGAAGCCTTGGAATTGTGCTGCTTTTGTTCTATAAATTGATGTTCTTAGGAAACTTAAAGTTTGAAAAAATCATTAATACCTTTCTTGTCTGAAGCCTTGGAATTGTGCCACTTTTGTTCTATAAATTGATGTTTTTGTGATACAGAGCTACAACTTGAACTACTACTCCTACCCAGTTCTCTTGTCCACTGTTCTAAGATTGGTTTGTTTTCATATCAGAAAGGAGGCAAGCAGAAGCTTCACACATCAGGGAGAAACATCCTGAGAGAATTCTGGTAAGACTTCTATTAGTAATGGCCCTGTGGTAAAATTTTTTTGCTTTAACTTCAATTATTAACTTATTCTCTACTGATTTGTAAGTGATTGTAGAAAGGGATGAGAAAATGGATGGATGAGAAAATGGATATTCCCCACCTCGACAAAAAGAAGTTAGTTCATTTGACTTGAAACTTTAAATTTTTGTTAGTGTTCGTGTCCAAAAAGTGTTGCATTTCCAATATTGTTTTACTTTTTTTTGGTGTCAAATTGTGAATATTGTCTCCACATTTGCAACGAATGAAGGGTTCATATCCCTAATTTTATTTGTCATTTTTGTATATTGTGATCATCCAATTAAACTTGTGGTTGTCCAAATGGCAAAATCTCTAATTTTGGAAGAACTCAAAAGTTTAGACTAATTTTAGAACTAATAAAACATTGGTTTATTTTGGTATATGCCTCATGTGGTAGCAATGACTAATTTTGGCCGTTAGTGTTTCGTAATATTTGAAAATAAGCAAAGCATGAAGGGTTGGAGTCCTCTCATGCATGTGACTACCATTTGGCCCTGATTTGACTTTATTTCGAGGCATCAGCCACCTTGCAGAAAATTTGACAAGTATTCATGCAGTCACTACAATTTGACAAGTATTCATGTAGTCACTTCCTGTACCTTTCAGCATATGCTCTTTCCCTCTATAAAAATACATGCTGGCTACTGTGTAAAAGATTACTGACTTTCCTTAATATGTAACATAGCCTATCAACAACTTATTTGCTTATACTTATTTTTTCCCCTAGAATTAATGTAACAAATTAGAACCCAAAAAAAACACCTTCAGAAAAAAATTCCGGCTTTACCTCCAGTGATATATTTAGAAAAACCTCAAAACAAACAATCAAAAATCAGTATACCTTTATCTCTTGCACTCACTTGTATGCTAATCTAACTTCCTCCAAGAAATAAACATTTAATTAAGTGACTCGAGCCCATCTGGGCATGCTCGCGCTATACTAGCAGTATAATAATATATGGTTCTGCATATAGGTACATACTAATCTCATAGTGTATATAGGTACATATGGTCTTACTTAAAAGAATAATCAATGTGCCAATATATTGGTTAGATTTTTTGTTAAGATATAATTTCCATTACTTAATGTGCAAGTCATATGAGATTATCATTATTTGAACGATATATAGCACTTCATCGATTAAGGCAAGACTTTGTGGCATTACCACTTCTGGCAGGCTAATGCGTCCAAGGTACAGGATCCGGATCGCACTTAACTCTCTACAGGACTCACTCATATAAATATCCAAAATACCAAACTAACAATCCAAACACAAATCTAAACCCAATAATAAATTTACAAATACATTACACCCATTCTTACAATCCCCAAATTACATAAAATACTTATCAGCGTTGCTCAAATTCTCATAATACAAAAGCTATCACAATACAATCCAGTTTGTCACACCAATACAAAAAACCTGCTAACTTTAAAGTTGGCGGTTTTCAATCCCTCTAAGGAAAATAATTTGGAATGGTGAGCTAAAAATCCCAAATAGCCTAAAAAGGCTTACAATTCACATAAAAACAGTTCAAATCATACTTCAGAGTATACAATTTAAATCAAATAGATAAAACTTAAATGGGTATTGCTCGTATAAACCACCCGAGAGACATTGCCCATCAAAGTAGACTGTCCAGTGGGATCTCTTACATGTGACAGCCCACCTCTCCCCAGAGTGAGGGCCACCCTACAAGGTAATAAGCCGCCTGCCTCTCGCCGGGACTCACTGGCTGCATCCAAGTTCAAATGCAAATAACAAAATACATAGATGTCCTCAAATCAATGTAACATTTAAACCCCAAAGTTTTTAACGAATTTAGCCACAAACGCCTCCAACTATAATTACAGATACAAAAGTTTATTCATCCAAAATTCCATTAGTATAATTCAAAAATACAAGGGCTACATCAAAATACAAGATTAGGTCTCCAAACCATGTTATGAAACCTTGAAGCTCTCATCTCAAATCTTGCTAAGGAAAACAAAGTTGAAAGGGATGAGCTAAAACCCGTGAGCGATCCTAATATCATACAAATCACACAGAATAAAGGTGGAGCAAAATATATCGGATTAAGCACTTGAGGTTAATATAATTCAATTTAGAAGCATAAAATGTATAAACACATAAGGCGGGAAAATACGCGAAAGGATCAGTTCCAATCCGGAAGAAAATCTGTCTTGTTCAATACTCAACCTACTCCTCCTTATAACTCCTAGTGGTGGGCAATGCGAGTATACAGGTGCGGTGCCCTGAGGTTATCAACCCACCCGACCAACGCTTACAAAAGCTCGAATAGATCGAACGACAACGGGGGGGAAAGGCCTTGTTTGACCTATGTGTTAGTACACATGGCCTATCATGCACAAATAATATACAAATAATGGAAAAGCACACAGCTTGAACAAGAATAAAGTAGTCGAAAGTGCGATAAAGTACACACTCGCCTTCACATAATTATGAAAAGCATTTAAACACGCCAATGAGTAATTTATTCACAAACATGCAAGGAACACTCACCAACAATTGAGCGCAAACAAGACAATGTAGGTTAACACGATCTCCAACGCCCACGAATCTCACGAGATGAAAGTGCAAAAACAAATTACTTTTCAGATTCCAAACTAAAAGGTTTGGCAAAATCCATTTTCAAAGGTGAAATGACGCGGATGCAAATACTCAATGAATTAAACTCAAAACCTTTTATACAACTTCATATAGTTAAAGGAGCACATGCGATGCTAGACGGAAAAGCAGAATGAAATGGAACAAAAACGAAAAATACACACTAAAAGATGAAGAAGACAGTTTGACACCTGCACGCTAATACTCATAACTCAGGCTACAAGTATCGGATTAGAATGTAATGAGGTTCCGCTTTAAGCTAAGAGAACAAGATACAACTTTAGTGAAAACAACTTCAGATTTTCTCTTCTAGGTGAAAATGTCAAACAGTTTGAGAATTTTCCCATCCGAATTGCCGACAGGCTACATTCAAACGATCATAACTTGGCGCTCACAAATCCGAATCCAGAAATTCCAGATGCGTTGGAAAGCTAGAATGAAGGGCTATAAGTTCCGTGTTTTGGCCAAAAGCAAATCACAAAGGATCAACACAAAAAATGAAGCTGAAATTGTTGGTTTGTCATTTCTGTTTTCGCTTTTGCCAAAACTCAATGCATTCAACCAAAACACACATGCAAACTCATCGACTCAATGCAATAACAATCAAGCAAATGCAACCCTTACATCGTTCCACATTACCCTACAATTTTCATGAAGAAGTTGAAATCCAATTCCATCCCGAACTAGGTAAAATAATCAAAACAATGGCTTTCTACCCCTATCGAGAGATTTAAGGACGGCTTCAAATGGCCATAAGTCGACACTCACAGCTCCAAATCAAGCGTTCATTTAAAGAAAAAGCTAACACATAAAGCTACAATACCAAGAAGACCTCAAAACAAAAGCAGGTCATCTTCCAGTCAAAATGGCCCATTACAGCAGCAAAATAACGGTTCGGACAGAAACAGGGCATCAGGGGCATTTTAGTCATTTCACAACAGTGTCTGATTCACCTGAAAATTTACAGGTAGAATCCTCACTCAACTATCTACAACTTTCATGCTTTGTGCTAAAACTAATTCTGTCCTCATCATTTTCGAAAATATCAAGCAAATTCGGACAGAAAAATGGACAAAAATTCAACCAACAACACTTCATCACTCACCAACACAAACATAAGCTACAACATGAAACTTCAACTAAAACCCTAACCCTAGTTCTTGACCAAGATTCAAGACAAGCAAAACAAGAAAACTAAGCCATGGAATCATCTTCTCAACTAGCTTTGATCATCAAGAAGCTACAACATAAGCAAAATTCATCATCTTCACCAATCTTAATCAACTAAATAAATTTCAGCAATTTCACCCAAATATCCATTATACAAAGTGTAGAATACCTCTTGAGTCAGGTTGAGCTTCCCAATCAAGTGCCCCGAAGAAAGATTGGATGATTGAATTAACACAAATTTCCTCGACTTTTCTTTTTTCCCTCTTTTCTCTCTTCTTTTCTTCCTCCCTTCTCACGGTTTTCCTTTCTTCCTTTCTTTCTTGCTTGGCCGATTGGCCTCTTCTAGAAATAGCCACAAGATAGCACTCCAAAGATATTTTAGGCTTTAGTCAAAATTAGGTCAATTTTGTCATGCTCAATTTAACTTACTAACTTAGGTAAATTGTTCCCTTGCCAAGTGATTTTTCTTTCCTATCAAACTAGTCCATAAGTGCATAAATTAACCTAGTCTATCAAAGCTTAAGTACACCTACTTAGATCACTAACCACCTAGAAATCTTAATCTCACTTCCTAATCATGCATTTCGCGACGAAAATCAAGAAATAACAAACTTGTCATTAAACGTAAAACTTAAATGTATTTTCAAACTAGGTTTTACAAATCCAAACTAGGGTTTTGCATATATATTAGGGTTTTATCCCAATTTAGGGTTTTCGAAAAAACTAGGGTTTTAATCAAATTAGGGTTTTCAAACTTTGTAAAACAAGCGAGTCAAAACCAAACACTTTTAAAAGCAAAACAAACCATATAAACACCTTGGCAAACCAAAATAACTATAATTAACATTATTTAATATTTTCCAGAAATTGGGAAAAAATCGGGGCCTCACAACTTCGCCCAGCGACATCACAAACCAGTCGAGGGTATTCACCCTCCGACATCACTTTATTTCATTGAAACTAGTCGATGGTATTCACTCTACGACATCACATACTAGTCGAGGGATTTCGCCCAACGACGTCACAATACTTCTCTGAAACTACTCGAGGGACTTCGCCCAACGACGTCACAATAATTCACTGAACCTAGTCGAGGAACTTCTCCCAACGACGTCACATTAGTCACAAGATAGTACACCGTTCTTTTAATTCCAAAATCACACCAAAAGGAGAAAACACATACATGGTAGTTCAATCAAATCTTTTAAATATTCCAAATTCATTTCCTTCTAAATGCTAGCAAATCATTTCTTTGCAAACAATAGCAAGATCTTCATTTGAAAGGAGCTGGAACACTCACATATCCTTCATAAATTATTTCGCTTGTAAAAACATTTTACTTGGAAATAGTGGTAAATCATATCTTTGTAAATATGAGTCGAGCAAATTATTTCACAAGTCATTTTCACATAGTAGTAAAATATTTTATTTATAAACGAAGTGGAATACTCACACTTATAGAACACTGCAAAACACTTTCACAATTTCTTTTATTTCAAATAAAGGTAAGTGCGATGAAGTACACACTACCCCACTTAACGATTTAAAAATCCAAAATCACTTCAAATCACTTGACCAATACACTTCGAATTATATTCACAAAACACATAACATACATTGAAACTCACCACAGTAGTAAAGTTCGTTTTCCAAGGTGGGATCTGGTTCGAGTCCTTCCACACCTCCTATTATCACGAAAAAGGAAGAAATGAGTTTCGCCTCACACACAGCGAAACTAAACTCAAATAATTTATTCACTTGTCTTATTAAAGCTCTTTACAAAATTCCCTTTACTCTTCTCAATAAAGAGTAATCATTCGAGTCGAAACTCATTTTTTCAAGATTCCATTTTCAAACCAAAATTTCACATAAACAAACAACTCTATCGATGCACTCTATTTAGGCGGTTTCTAATTTTTAGCACTTTGAAATAAATTGAGGTTTTTCACCTCTAAATCACCCATTTGATCTCACTCTTAACTCTGCACTTTAAACCATCATTCTAACACACTTTTCAAACAATTTTCACTAGTTTTCAATACACAAAATTCATGAAAATTGGTTAAAGTATCTCAAATCCTCAAATTCGTCCAAAATAGCACTTTTCCCTCATAGCTTAGTGAAATTCAATTTCTCACCATAGAAGTTCAAGTTTTTAACTCTTTTAGAACATTCTCTCATAAACGAACATAATACATATACATTTAAGCAAAATCTCATCATTTAACATCATAGAAATTTGAAATCACATTTTAAATTTACCAAGCATGGTTCGGCCATCATTTATCACTTTCCTTCAATATTTTCAACTACAAAATCTACTTTCTAACCATAGAATGAACTCATTTCACATATATCAAACACAACCACAATCAGGTCCTCAAGTCCGCTACCTAAAAGTCATCTCAAGTCTGCTACCTAAGTTGGGAATTTAAGAGCCCAAATCAAATGCTCCATACATAAGCATTCTTATCATAATAATCCATGGATCTACAATATTTAACACTAATCAAGTTAGATCTAAGAGGTTTAAGTCTTATACCTTCAGATCTTTCTAGATCTCACAAGATCAACCAAGATCTTGTGAACTCCTCTCAAGAATGATACTCCCAAGCGTAGAAACTCTAAAAGCTCCAACCTTAGTCCACGATCCGCTTGATTTGATGATGATTTCCGTCTCCAAGCTCGGGAACAAGAAGTTGGCAAACCCAAGAAGCTTTCTTCCCTTCCCTTTTCTCTCTCTCTCTCTCACGAACCACTCTCCCAATCTCTCTTTCTCACGGCTGCCAAGGGAAGAAGAAGACACAAGAGATGTTGCTTCAATGGAGTCTTTACGCTTCAAAGGTTGGAAGATGAAGAAGACGAGCAAGAAACCCTCAAACTCTCTCTCTAATCTCTCTCTCTTTTCAGCCCTCTCTCTCTCTTTCTCCTTCTCTTATGGCAGCTCCAAGAAGGTAGAGGAATGTCTTCAATGGAGGCTTGAAGCTTCAAGAAGTTTGAGGAAGAAGAAATTGAAGAAGTAAAGTTGCAATCTTTCTCTCTTTTCTCTCTCTCAACTCACGGCCTCCCTCTCTCTCTAAGCTCTCAATTTACAGCTGAAAATGAAGAGGCAAGAAGCAAGAAAGATGGCTTTTTAAGGGACAAAAAGTTGCCTTTTCCCCAATTTAAGGATAAGTGGTCAAACGACCACTTTTTGTCGCGTCACGCGTGACACTCTAAATTTTACTGTTTTATCTCATTCCGTCACTGTCCAACCTTAAATATATCTCTTTAATATCTCTATATATGCTCAATTTTCTCTTAAAGTCACTATTCACACTGCGGAACACAAATTAACGCTTAAATTGGCTGAAAACGCACACCGGCAAATAATTCTTGAAAAATTCTCTAAATTAGAAAATAATCACTCAAAATATAAATTCACTCATATTTTGGTGAATAAACATAATATAAATATTATTTTTCATTTTAAAATAAAATTTGAATTTTGAGACCCTCACAAGACTTCTTGATTTACCCTCTACTAAAGAACTTAACTGGGTTAGAAAAAAGTTATAGTAGGACTTGCAACAAGTTTAGCAAATAGCTATTTGTTAGTGCGTGAATTGCAACGGGTCCATTTGGATTCGCTGTTTTTGGACTTGTTTTTGAAAAACTGTATCTCAGATTCTAAATGTTACAGTAATACACCAACAAAAAATAATATCAAAAATACCAATCCAAACAAATATTTCAAAAACAACTTATACATACAAAAATAAAAAAAGTTATCATTTCTTCTTCCACTCCAACCCCACCACCACCTCCTCCCCCCCTCTCTCCCTCCTCCCCCGACATCTTCCCATTCTCTCCCTTTCTATCTCTCTTTCTCCCCTTCTCGCTTTCTCCCCCTCCCCCTCCCATCCAAACTAAAAAATTATTTGGAGTACTTTTGGGTCATTTTTAAAATTAAAAATTTATTTACGGTATATTTTGGGGTATTTTTTGGACTTTTTTAAATTAAAAATTTATTTAGGGTAATTTTTGGGGTATTTTTAAAATTGGCAATTTAATTCGGGTAATTTTTAAAATTGAAGATTTACTTGGGGTATTTTTAAAATTATAAAATTATTTGTGGTTTTTTCAGATATTTTTAAAATTAAAAATTTATTTGGGATAATGTTTTGGGGTATTTTTTATTTCACGTATTTCTTGGGGCATTTTCAAAATTAAAAATTTATTTGTGGTATTTTTTGGAAAATTTTTTAAATTAAAATTTTATTTGGGATAATTTTTGGCACTTTTTAAAATTGAAAATTTGTTTGGTGGTATTTTTTGGGGCATTTTAAAAATTAAAAATTTACTTTTATGTATTTTAGGTACATTTTTAAAATTGAAAATTTATTTAGGGTAATTTTTTAGGGCATTTTTAAAAATAAAAATTTATTTGCCTGTATTTTTGGGTATTCTTAAAATTAAAATTTTATTTGGGGTAATTTTTGGGTATTTTAAAATTAAAATTTTATTTAGAGTATTTGTGAGGCATTTTTGAAACTAAAAATTTTTTTGGGGTATTTTTAAAATAAAAAATTTATTTGATGTATTTTTGGAATAATTTATTTTAGGTTTTTTTTAAAAAAAATTAAGTCACTCCCATCCCCACCACCGATCAAATAATTTTAAAAATACCCTAAAAATTAGCTTAAATAAAATTTTAATTTTAAAAATACCTCAAAAATTATCTCAAATAAATTTTTAATTTATAAAATACCCCAAAAATTGCCCCAAAAAGATTTTTAATTTTAAAAATACCCCAAAAAAATACCATAAATAAATTTTTAATCCTAAAAATTTTTCTAAAAACACTCTAAAAAACACCTTAAAGATAGTTACAGTAATTGTTTTTCACATCATAAATGCTACAGTAGTGTTTTTCGAAAAATAATCTCAAAAACAACTAATCCAAACAGAACCATCGATGGGCAGGTTTCTAGCCAAAGGTTATAAGATTTAATTTGGACAATGCAATAAAGTACACATTGGCTTTCAAATAGTAAAATGGTCCTTGGTATACAAAGAGCAAACAATCATGGAATCAATCAAATATCGAGCACGTAACATTATAATCAAGTAGTGACAGTTCACTCAAGCAATAGCAAATAATTCAAGTAAACACGCATTGGAACACTCACCAAATAAAGTTAAGTATCTCAAACGTTCGTGTCTTGATCACCTTCAATATCGCCTTCAATTCCTAAGCACAAACAATGCATGTAACCATTAACTTAACCAAGTAAGGGAAAGCAACTTAATAAGTGCAACTAGTTCATGCTTCTAAACTAGGAAGTTCTAGGAAGGCTCAAGATCACAAAATGAGGAGATGTTGAAGGTATACTAGATTCACAAGTCAAGTATAATATTTGGAATGATATGTGCGCGCTAGACTCAAGAAACATCAAGGAGAAGTAAGTTCGATAACTTTCTCATTTGAGTTGAAATATTTGAAAAATCGTAAATTGAGTTATAAAAGTCCAAATTTCTCACACTTGGTACCGTTGGAAACCTCTTTGAATGTTCTAAAACTTTGTAGAAGACACCCAGTTAAAATTATGGGCAGAAATTGCCCAGATTTTCGAGAAAAAAACTGCTACAGTACCAAAACAGGGCACATCAGGTTGGTCGACCAGCCCACTTTGAAAATTCACAAAAAATTTCTGAAAATGAATTGGCCCCTGAAATTTATACAGTTTAAAGTACTATGTAAGAAGTTTCAAATGCCACCAATGTCACTCAATTTTGAAACTCGAGCAAGAAATTATAGCAGTTCAAACAGGGCAGGTTTGAAATCCTGTGATTTCTGATTTCCAGATTTGCAGGGTAAGTTTCTAAGCCTCATTTTGAGTGACGGTTTCTCATCCAAAAATTACCATATTTGGTAAAACAATTCTACTATATAAAGTCTAGGTTCATACCAAAATTCAACCAATAACTCCCCCGGGAAGATAGCTTTCAAAACGTCCAAAGTGAGCCAAACTTTTCCATTCAAAACTGTGAAGTGTTATTTCCTTAGTTCTAGTACCCCTATCATGCCTCAATTCACCACCAATTGACCTAATTTTCATAACCAAGATATCATTAAATGTCCTAGGACTAATGATGGTCAAAAATGATGGAAGCTTATATCAGTTTTTAACATTAAAGCAGCCCAAAATTCCGACAGCCTGCTATTCCCAAATTTCCCAGATTTTGGTCTCAACTTTGCACCCATTCTTGCTGTAACTCTTGAAGGGCTTTTTGTGGGAAAAATTAAAATCTTGACACTCAACATTTAAGCATTAAATTCAGCCCTCAAACCAGCCAAAATACAGCCACGAAATTTTAAAAGAAAACAGCAAATTCAACCCTTATTTTGCACCTCTTCCACTCGGTTCTTCCTTGAGGTTTTCTACCAACATTCAAGCCAACCATTTTCCATATAATCACACACATTACATATGTATATCTCATAAACCAATCATCAAGATTGGTGGGAGTTCATAGAGCCCACAATTCACTCAAAACTAACAAAATCACCATCAAGAACTACAAGCTCCAAAACTAAACAATGAAGGCAAAGGAATTAGGGCTTTGTTGGAGCCATTATACCTCTTGTAGCTCAAGGAAAAATTCAAGATTGTGGTGTCTAAATTCCTCCCTTTCCAATCTCCTAGCTGGTTCAATCTCTCCCCTTGATGATCCTCAAGCTCCAAGTGAAGAGGATGGAAGATTACTCAAGCTCCCTTGGTTGATTGATGAAGCTTTGGAGTTGATTTTGGTGAAGGGTTAAATGGAGTTTTGATGACAAAAATGAAGAGGAAAGGGAGAGGGGGAAGTCGGCCAAGAAGGAAGAAAATGAGAGGTTTTGGTAGCTTGGTTGACTTTTGTTGCTTTTGTGTGGTTGGAAAAATGGAAGAAAAGGAAGTTGGTCTCTTGACTTGACATAAAGCTTTCCTTTGTCGCGTGGAAATTAACTCACGCGACGCGACGCTACGATTCCAGTTTCACTCTCTTATATCCCTCAAATACATATTCTAACATTCAAAACTTATGTCTAATGGTCAACCCTGGACTCGAGTACGAAATTTAAACATTCAAGTAATACAATTAATTACATAATTTGCGCATACGAAATGCATTTTGAAAAATTTGGTGTTGATAAAATTAATATATGAAAATCAAATATTTCAAACTAAATTTATAAAATAATTTTATGAAAATATGGGATTTTTTTTTATAATTTAAATTTACGGTACGGTGCCTCACAACCTCCCCTCCTTAAAAGAATTTCGTTCTCGAAATTCATACCTTCCACCAACTCAGTCAATCTTGAAATCTGTTGACCAAGAAGGTTATATGTTCTAGCTGGTGCTCGTGGTCGGTCCCCTCCTTCAGTTACTTGTTGACAAGTGGTTACATTTCCTTGGCGAGAATTACTCTCTCTCAGTTGCTTCCTTGGGCAGTGGCTAACTTGATGGTCGGCACTCCCACAACGCAAACATTTTCGCCCTTTCACCTAATAGTTGTCCTCAATGTGATTACTTTTTCCACAGTATCCACAAGTTGGTTGGACAACCGTGGCTTGACTTCCCAGCGGTGTTTCTTTTGATTGGACCCTTCTTCTTTGAGTTCCTTGTGATGTAGCCCCTTCTAGTTGTTCCATCTTATGAGAAGAATAAGAAGGTAGTCTTATTCCACCAATTCCTTTTCCGACTTTTGGAGGTGGTGCGGTCTCTCTAGAAGCCTCAAGGGAACAACTACTAGGTGTATCTCTCTTTCGAACTTGAAAAACTTTCAGTTGAGATTTTGTAATCTTGACTCTTTGGGCTTTCTCAAGGGCATCACTAAAAGTTTCAATTTGAGCTGCTGCAAGGGCATCTTGAATTTCTAGATTAAGCCCTTGAATAAACCGTCTTATTCTCTTTCGCTCTATAATTACCAGTTCTGGGGCAAATCTAGAAACTTTAGTGAATTGAGTTTCATATTCAGCCACACTTAGGGTTTCCTGACGAAGTTTTATAAAATCATCTTCTCTCTTTTCTTGGACCAGTGGTGGTAGGAATTTTTCATTAAATTCTCGCACAAAATTCATCCAAGTCCTCGGAATTTGATCCTTATCCCACTTGTTTCTTATAACATTCCACCATGCTCGAGCCGCTCCTTCAAATTGGAACACGGCAAAGGTCACTTGTCTCTCCTCTGAATAGTCCAATGCATCAAATATATTTCTTATATTCTCTAACCAATTCTCGGCTGTGTCAGGGTCAGGACCCCCAGAAAACTTAGATGGAGAAAACTTTTGAAATCTTTCTAATGCCCTATCTACCCCTATCCCTTCGTTTCCAAGTTGATTCACTTGTCCAGTCCCCTGACCCTGTTGGGGTACTAAACGCTCTAACAAGTCCGTCATTCGATTTAAAGCCAGTGCTACTTGATCATTTGTCTCAGCCCTTGGCTCAGTGTTTTGGTTAGCCACAAACCCTCTCTCTTCTTCTTGATTTTGGGGTTGTCTACGTGGACGTCCCCGTCGCGGTCTTCTAGCTTCCATTCTCACAACTAATCTATATGTGCATATATAAAAGCTCACTAACCATGATGATATACGTATGCATACATACAACATTTCTCAAAGATAAACAAATGGAACCAGATACACAAATAACATTTTCAGTAAACCAATCTCAATCACATTGCATGCCGATACAAAATTTAGGGCCAAACAATCCATAACGCAAGTTGAAACCAAATATCAGTCAGTCAAAGTTCAAGATCTTTAACAAGCAAGTCACTAAACAAAGCACATTTATATCTAAGAATCACTAGTATTAGGGTTTCCAATCAAAGCCTCAAGTTTCAAGTTCAAACCTAGGGGATAGGCATAACTTGCTAATCTAAGCGTCAAATAGGAACCAAGTCAATTCACACTAGGACTGGCCATCTCCAAGTGCAAATCAACTCAATCCCATTATTCCTCATAGAAAATTCATAAAAGTGTCACTTAAATAATCATTCCAAGAGTCATATCCAGTCTCTTACACTTACATATAAAGTGTAAAACCCTAAGGATACCTCGAATTTCATGAATTGCTAAAATTACAAATACCAAAAATTATACCTTTAGAATTGCATAAGTACAATCCACAATACAGTGATTACATCAAAATATAGCTTATAGTCTCCAAACCAAACATTCTAGTGCAATCCTTGGAGGCTCTCATTCTCAAACCCTGCTAAGGAAAACAAAATTGGAAGGTATGACCTAAAAACCCAGTGAGTGATCCTAATAACATGCAGTCTCATAATAGCGGTGGAACAATATAAATATCAGTTGAGCACTTAGTATAACCATGTAATTCAGTTGGGAAGCATAAGATGTGTAAACACATAAACTGAGGAAACACTCAGTAAAAGGATACAATATTCAGTGGAGGCAGTTGCAGTCCGTCTGGTCCATCAGTCAACCCCCTACTCCTCCTTATAACTTCCAGTGGTATTACTCGAGTATACCGTGCATTAGGTTACCAACCTACACCGAAGTCGGCTCGAATGGGCGGTAACAAGGGAAAGGCCTTTGTTCAGCCAATGTGTTAAAGAACACATGGCCTGATCATCACAAGTAAAGTATCATATAAGACCAAGGAGTTTTCGTTTAAAAGAAAAATAGGGCTTTCAGCCTACCCAACCTCGCTAGAACGTACTCAAGTAGGTTTGACCTACCGATCGCTAAAGGGAGTTGGCGTACTCAAGTAGGTTTTTGGCCTACCGATCGCTCGATGGGCAGGCTTCTAGCCAAAGGCTATAAGATTTAATTTGGCCAATGCGATAAAGTACACATTGGCTTTCAAATAGTAAAATGGTCCTTGGTATACAAAGAGCAAACAATCATGGAATCAATCAAATATCGAGCACGTAACATTATAATCAAGTAGTGACAGTTCACTCAAGCAATAGCAAATAATTCAAGTAAACATGCATTGGAACACTCACCAAATAAAGTTAAGTATCTCAAACGTTCGTGTCTTGATCACCTTCGATATCACCTTCAATTCCTAAGCACAAACAATGCATGTAACCATTAACTTAACCAAGTAAGGGAAAGCAACTTAATAAGTGCAACTAGTTCATGCTTCTAAACGAGGAAGTTCTAAGAAGGCTCAAGATCACAAAATGAGGAGATGTTGAAGGTTTACTAGATTCACAAGTCAAGTATAATATTTGGAATGATATGTGCGCGCTAGACTCAAGAAACATCAAGGAGAAGTAAGTTCGATAACTTTCTAATTTGAATTGAAATATTTGAAAAATCGTAAATTGAGTTAAAAAAGTCCAAATTTCTCAAACTTGATACCGTTGGAAACCTCTTTGAATGTTCTAAAACTTTGTAGAAGACACCCAGTTAAAATTATGGACAGAAATTGCCCAGATTTTCGAGAAAAAAACTGCTACAGTACCAAAACAGGGCACGTCAGGTTGGTCGACCAGCCCACTTTGAAAATTCACAAAAAATTTCTGAAAATGAATTGGCCCCTGAAATTTATACAGTTTAAAGTACTATGTAAGAAGTTTCAAATGCCATCAACGTCACTCAATTTTGAAACTCGAGCAAGAAATTATAGCAGTTCAAACAGGGCAGGTTTGAAATCCTGTGATTTCTGATTTCCAGATTTGCAGGGTAAGTTTCTAAGCCTCATTTTGAGTGACGGTTTCTCATCCAAAAATTACCATACTTGGTAAAACAATTCTACTATATAAAGTCTAGGTTCATACCAAAATTCAACCAATAACTCCCTCGGGAAGATAGCTTTCAAAACGTCCAAAGTGAGCCAAACTTTTCCATTCAAAACTGTGAAGTGTTATTTCCTTAGTTCTAGTACCCCTATCATGCCTCAATTCACCACCAATTGACCTAATTTTCGTAACCAAGCTATCATTAAATGTCCTAGGACTAATGATGGTCAAAAATGATGGAAGCTTATATCAGTTTTTAACAATAAAGCAGCCCAAAATTCCGACAGCCTGCTATTCCCAAATTTCCCAGATTTTGGTCTCAACTTTGCACCCATTCTTGCTGTAACTCTTGAAGGGCTTTTTGTGGGAAAAATTAACATCTTGACACTCAACATTTAAGCATTAAATTCAGCCCTCAAACCAGCCAAAATACAGCCACGAAATTTTAAAAGAAAACAGCAAATTCAACCCTCATTTTGCACCTCTTCCACTCGGTTCTTCCTTGAGGTTTTCTACCAACATTCAAGCCAACCATTTTCCATATAATCACACACATTACATATGTATATCTCATAAACCAATCATCAAGATTGGTGGGAGTTCATAGAGCCCACAATTCACTCAAAACTAACAAAATCACCATCAAGAACTACAAGCTCCAAAACTAAACAATGAAGGCAAAGGAATTAGGGCTTTGTTGGAGCCATTATACCTCTTGTAGCACAAGGAAAAATTCAAGATTGCGGTGTCTAAATTCCTCCCTTTCCAAGCTCCTAGCTGGTTCAATCTCTCCCCTTGATGATCCTCAAGCTCTAAGTGAAGAGGATGGAAGATTACTCAAGCTCCCTTGGTTGATTGATGAAGCTTTGGAGTTGATTTTGGTGAAGGGTTAAATGGAGTTTTGATGACAAAAATGAAGAGGAAAGGAGAGGGAAGTCGACCAAGGAGGAAGAAAATGAGAGGTTTTGGTAGCTTGGTTGACTTTTGTTGCTTTTGTGTGGTTGGAAAAATGGAAGAAAAGGAAGTTGGTCTCTTGGCTTGACATAAAGCTTTCCTTTGTCGCGTCGAAATTAACTCATGCGACGCTACGCTACGATTCCAGTTTCACTCACTTTTATCCCTCAAATACATATTCTAACATTCAAAACTTAGGTCTAATGGTCGACCCTTGACCCGAGTACGAAATTTAAACATTCAAGTAATACAATTAATAACATAATTTAAGCATGCGAAATGCATTTTGAAAAATTTCGTGCCGATAAAATTAATATATGAAAATCAAATATTTCAAACTAAATTTATAAAATAATTTTATGAAAATATGGGATTTTTTTTATAATTTAAATTTACGGTACGGGGCCTCACATTTCAAAGCATAATGAATACATAAAATTAGACTACATAAAAAGATTATACTATTATATCATATCAGACTCAAAAATTTGCTTGGTTAATTGAGGGTTAATTCCTCAAATTATTGCTATTGTGGCAAAAAATCTGCAATGTGTTGATGAATTTTGCTGGAGTTCTTGATCTATAGGTGCCGCACATCTGACGTGCGGCACCAAGGAGGAAAAATAATTTTTTTTAACAAAGTGAAGAGGGGCTTTTGTGCAATTAGGCCAAAAATAAAACAGGACTAAATAGCAAAGAAATGGGCCAACAAAAGTCTGCATGGTTCTGGGGCGTGTAGGGAACGGACGTCGAGCCTCTCTGCACTTCTCCATGTGCGGTAGCGAGTCAGCCGCGAGCGTGACCGTCGAAGCTCCAGATTTTTGTGACTTCTGCCGCACGTGGCTTGTGCGGCAGCAGACATTGCGGGGTTTGTACCCCTATCCGACGGATGGGATTATTGTTTGGTATCATCGAACGGTTAGGGTGATGCTTCGTTCGCCTATAAATATCGAAATCCCCCGTTGCTTTCAACGCACCTCACTGAATCCCTCTCAAAAACATTCGATCATTTCACATTTTCGCAACTTATGCGCTTGTCCTCCGACCACGACCGAGGAGAAGCGCAGCTCTTCGAGGTTCTTAGGAAGGTCGAGTCGGCGACTTGAGTTATCCGTGCAGGTGCCACCGCATATTTGAAAGAGAGCTGGTCATTAAAGGTTAGCATTTTATGTTTTGAGTTTTACTTTAACAAATTAGTGTATGGTTGACGTTTATCAATTGAGTCTTACTGCTTTGATTCTGTTACTGTATTGAAAGGTGATATTTGCCATTATTATCTTATTATTTGATTTAGTTTAAGTACTTTGACTTTAATAATATAGTTAATGGCTGAAATGTGAAATATTACCGGATCCCCATTTAATTTAGTTTAAGTGATTCGATTTTTATAAATTAGTTAAGGCTGGAAATGAATACTTTGACATTGACATTATTAATATGGTTTAAGTAGTTCGAGTTGTATAATTTAGTTATATGTAGTAATTTATATTTTGGATCTGACATTATTAATTTTGTTTAAGCGGATAGATGCAATGTTTGACTTCGACTTTGACTTGTATTAATATAGTTTAAGTAGTGTGGGTATATCAATTTACTTTAAGGCTAACAGAATGATATTTTCACTTAGCCTGTAACTTTTAGTGTGCCTGTGACTTTATTGATTTATTTGTTGTGCATTAGGGTTATATGTAAATTAAAATGAGTTGGCTTAATGTTTGAATTAGACGTTATTAATTTAGTGTAGTTGCCTTTCCATTTTTAATCTAGTTTTAGGTGATAATTTACATTTTGATTGCGTAAATTGACTTAATTTAATTAGTTTAAGGGGTTTAGGAGACGAATTTAGTTTGAGCGTAGTATATGTAAATTTGTGGAACTAAATTAATGTGATATAATTTGATAGTTGTAAATGAGTATTTAAATACCATTGTTAGTGTGTTAAAGTTAGTTACATTTTTTACTAAATTACTAATGTATGTGTATGTCATAATAATACAAATATATATATATATTTTTTTTTCATGCTAATGAAATATATATATATATATATATATTCATACTAATGATTTATTTTTCTATTTAAATACAAATTCGTGAATTACAGATATGTATTCTTTTCTTAAGTATTGGATCTTTCCTAATTAATAAATTGTAAGTATAAATTATTGTTCCTTTCTAGCTAGTCTAGTTTTTTATTGTTGAGAATATATTTTTTTAATGTGTTAGTTTGATTAATTAGAAGTAAAATTTTTGTCATTAAGATATTTTTGTTCTTGTGTTATCAAGAACTTAGAGGTCCTGAGCTCCAATCCCCCTTCCTCCTCCTCGATTCTTAAATCTCAATCCTTTCTTATTAGAATTTAAATAAAAAAGGGACATAGAGTTCTTGGATTCAAATCCTCCCATCCTCATCCCCATTTCTTAAAATCTATCCTTCCCTTGCTAAAGGGGAAAAAAAACAAAAGGATCAACTTTTAATGTAACTTTTAACATAGATATGGATTTAATAATAAGTTTCATCTTTATTTCTTAAAATTTGTATTCACATTATCATTTTACTTAATTTGGTCACAATATTGCATTTCAGATTATATCTTATGTGAGGTTCAACCTAACAATTTCATATCTAACATATCTAATTTTGGGTGTTTTTACCTTTGTAGCTAAAATTGTGACACCAAGATTTAGAGGTCCAAGGCTCAAGTCTCTTTTTCCTCATCCCCATTTCCTAAAACTCACTTTTTCCCTGTACTAAAAAATAAAGAAACAAAAATAGTCTTCACCCTTAATTCTTTTTTGTGAAGGATATCCATCTTGAGATAGATATGCATATAGTTTCACATATATTAGTAAGATTTAGTTGATTGGAGTAAATTTACCAATTCATTAAATGTCTAATTATGCATAAGAAAAATATTTTCTTTTTGGCTTGGCATGGAATCCGAATGAAGTGAAATATGTATGTTCCTTTTGTGTAGTTTAGGAGAAGTAGATAAGCTATAGTCGTATAAGATTTAATAGGCAATTGATTGACAAAGTAAGTTATTTATATATATCTATATAATCCATAAGAATTGTTATATTCTTGATTATTTCCGTAATTTTCTTATTTAATATAAATTGTCTTGCTTTAAGTCACAATGATTACATGATATTTTAGTAGAGTAAGTAATTGAGTAGAATTATTTTTTTTAGTATATGCAAAATATTTACAATGGAAACAAGAAGATAATTAAAGATAAAATCTATTATCATGAGATACAGAATAAATTTTATCTTAAAATCATACAATTATCCATTAGTGGATACTTACTAAAAAGTATCTTAATTAGATAAATCATTAATTTTAATAAAAATATCCTTTTATGAAATGAACATGCGAAAATTTTCAGACTTATACATTGCAAAGGATAAATCAAATTTTTGAAACCCATAAATAACACCTAAAGTATGATGTAGAAGCTCTCAAGATATATCCAATATGGCTAGAAAAAAAATTATGTGAGGACCCAGGTTTTTATTTCTTATTTTCTCACCATAATTATTTGTTTAATTTCAATGGCCTATTTTGAAAACCCTAATTTTCGATAAAAACTCTAATTTGAGTATGAAAAACCCTCATTTGACTTTTTATGCTTTCGTTTTGAAAATAAATCGAAGTTTATGACTAACCACGAGTTCTGATTTCTTTGATTTTGGCGTGTTAATGCAATGCATGATTAGGAATGGTAGGTGATTAGTGGCCTAACTAGGTGTGATTAAGCTTGAATGGAGTAAGATGAGTTAAGTGTTTATGGAGTAAATTGATAGGAATGGAAATTGTTTGGGGCAATGATAGAAATAAGTGGAGTTGGGGGCTATTGTGTGGCTTGAGAAAGTTGACCATTTGACCAAGAGTAGAGTAAGTTCTTGAAGCTTCTCATTAGCTCATTTAAGAGCTTTTGGCTGAAAACAAGAGAAAGGAGGAAAGAAAACAGTGAGAGAGAAGAGAGAAAAGAGAAAGAAAAGAGAAAAGAAAAGGAAAATTTGGGGAAAATTCTTGGAATTCAACCACTCAACCTTGAATTGAAGCTAGAAGGTGGTGATTGCCATTGGAAGCTTGGAATTTGTACTCAAGAATATCCCTAGAAAGGTTTCTTCTCTTGCTCTATAAGCTGAAATTTTAATGGATTATAAACTAGTTGGATTCGAGTTATGAGCGATGACGTACAGGGTGCCAAAACAGTTTTTCTGCACCTTCACTGTGTGTTTTCCGTTCTCGTTTTGTACTTGCCCGTTTTTCGTCTAACGCCCGTGCATGTGCTTCTTTTGTTATATTAAAGTGTTTATATGCATTTCTTGGGAGTTCATGCATGAGTATTTATGCGTTGCATCAATGCCGGTTGAAATGGATTTTCCAAAATTGTTGAACTTTGAACTTCGGTCGAAAAGTAAATTGCTTACTTCCGCGTCGCGGTGATCCAGGGACGTTGAAGAACGTGCTTAGCTCCTGCATTTCTTGCTTGTTCAACTGTGGTGAGTGTCCAAGTGCATGTAAATAAATTGAAAGCATGCTTGTGTGCTCGGTGAGCGTGTACTTTATCGCGCTCACCTTCTTTGAACTGCTGCTAAGGAATTACTGTTTAGAATGTTCAATTAATGATTGTTTGCAATGTCATTTGAATGTTTATTTACAACTGTGGGAATGCCCCACACCCCACTGGGGATCCGTTCACCTTGTCCGGCAACAGGGGCTGGGGCAAGGGATAGGTGAACCGTGGGTTACCACTGTTTCAAGTACGTCGGTTGGAATGAGTCCACCGACTTGGCATACTCATAGTGGGTTGCCATACACTAAATTTCGGAGTTCGACCCGGCAAGGGGTTGGCAGACGGAGAGGGAGTAAGTGGTGAATGTGGATCAAGAGTGGCGGTTGTGAGTGTCAACATATATCCAGTATCGATACTTGGGAAGCGGAGCCGGCAACTGTATCCTTTAAATTGTATGGTTTAAATGCTTTGTTGCAAGATTTATTGGTTGGCCCTTTCTTTTAATAAGTTAGTTAACAGCTTTTAAATGCATGTGCATGTTCTCTTAGCCTCATGGCGTTAGCTCACCCAATTGTTTTCCTTAACAGGGTTTTGAGGTGAGGCGTGGATCGAGGAAGTTAGAAATTTTGTTGGACTTTCCTCATCTTGTATAAGCCTGAAATTAACGGAAAAATTTGATGGATTATTGTACTTTAAAGTTAAGGTTAAGATGTTGTTAACGTGTATTAGTGAATTAATTTTGGGGTTTTGTTTTTATGTGAATTTATTGGTTGGAATTATTTAAATCGGTGAGTTTGACTGAATGGTTGGATCATTTAGTGGGAAGTGGAGTCGTGAGAAGGCGGAACCCTTGGTTCAGGGGAGGTGGTGTATCGAGCTTAGGCTTCAAATCCTTGTAGTGTATCCTAGACTAGATGTTTAGGATACCGGACTGTGGGGTTAGTTAAAAGTTAAATGAAAGGATTACTGATATATATCTTTGGTTAAGTTGATTGACTTTGTTCTTATCTTGGCGCCTGAATACACATATGTTACAATTGAGAATATTTGCTATATTTGGAATTATCGAAGATCTTGTTTAGAGGTAAGAACTCATAGTCTTCTTTATCGTGCTTAACGGAGATATATTTGTAGGTAAGGAATTTAATAGGAAGAATGCTTTAGCAGACGGTGGTATCTATTCTAAGGATTTTGAACTTGGTGCTTGATGTATTGACTAGCACTATCCACTGCTTTATTGTTGAACTTAAATCCTCCTAGGTAGGATGAATGTTCAGTTGTGAACTAGAACAGGAAGTTCCAGTCTTTTGTAAGTTTTTGCGAAAGATTAGTTGGGGTGATGCTTTGTGAGGCCTCTAAATTTTAAAAGACCTAACCTTCAGATTTTGTGATATTTGTGTGCTACATGATGTGTTATTATTCCGAAATGACTTGTTGATTTGCTTGTGAATTCTGGAATAAACGGTATATGCCAGTTTACTTGTTTTACATGTTTTACTATTGACATGTGTGTTTACCTTTGCTCATGCATATTTAATTTTGTTGTCTATGCATCTAGACCTATAATTAGGGCTATGGATGCTCGTGGTCATGGTCGTGGTCGTGGTCGGGGTCGTGGGCGTGCGCAACCCCAACCCTCCGTGAGTGTTCACTTTTCTGAGGCTGAGTCTGAGAGGGGACCGGGTGGAGGTAATGAGGACCAGATGGCTACAGCCCTCAATAAGATGACTGAAATCCTTGAGCGTCTGGCTGATAATCAAGGTCCTGGTCAGCAAAATCAACCCATAGGCCCTGATCCCGGAGATGACAAAGCCTTAGAGCGTTTTCTTAAGTTTGCTCCGCCAAAGTTCTTGGGAGGGGCAGATATTGATGTGGCGGAAAACTGGTTTGAGCGGATGACCCATTTTCTTTGTCTTGACCTACTGAAGAGAGGCGAGTGCTATTCGCCACTTTCCAATTGAGGGCCAGGTCATGGTGGAATGTTATTAGGGCTAAATGGGAAAGAGAGCAGACCAGTGGACTTGGGCAAATTTTAAGAATTTGATGAGAAATTCTTGCCTCCGCTGATCCAGGAGAAAAGGGAGGATGATTTTATTAGACTAAGACAAGGATCGATGAGTGTGGCTGATTACGAGACCCAATTTACAAAGCTCTCAAAGTTTGCCCCTGAATTAGTGGTTCCGATGGAAGCGGATTAGGCGATTTGTGCAAGGATTAAATGTTGAGATCCAGGAGGCGTTAGCTGCAACGCAAATTAATACTTTTGAGGCTTTAGAAAGCCCAGAGTCGAGTGCTAGGCAACAAGTGAAGGCTTTTCATGCCAAAAAGAGAAATGCTCCGAGTAGTAGTGAAATAGGATCAGCTGATAAAGATATGCCAACCTCTAAGCTAGGAAGGGGCACAGGCGGAGTAAGGACTACCGGAGCGTCGATGGGACCTTTGTCTAAGGAAGCTTCTCGTGGACGTGGTCAATCCTCGAATACCTCACAAGGCGGTTCTAGTACGGTCTCGACCCCACAAGTGGGATGTGGATATTGTGGTAAGCCCAATCATATGGAGAGTGATTGTTGGAAGAAAGCTGGAAAATGTTTAAGATGTGGGGGCACAGATCATAAAGTCATCAATTGTCCAGATGTCACGCGAAGGTGAGGGATGCAACAATCTTCTAGGCGGCATCTAAACAGTGTAGGGGATAACCGTTCGAGAGCCTGCCGGTCTATGCTATGGACCGACATCAAACCCTAACCTTACGAGAGGGCATCGAGGGTATGATCCCTAACCTAGTAGAGTTTTCATTGATCTTGATTTCATAGACTCACGTAGGCCTGTAAATCAGGTGGGGTGGCGGTGAAATCTATTAGAATACCCTACAAATTGGAAGTGAAAGCGTTATGAGTACAAGGTATGAATTTCGAGGACGAAATTCTCATAAGGAGGGGAGGTTGTGAGGACCCAGGTTTTTATTTCTTATTTTCTCACCATAATTATTTGTTTAATTTCAATGGCCTATTTTGAAAACCCTAATTTTCGATAAAAACTCTAATTTGAGTATGAAAAACCCTCATTTGACTTTTATGCTTTCGTTTGAAAATAAATCAAGTTTTATGATTAACCACGAAGTTCTGATTTCTTTGATTTTGCGCGTGTTAATGCACGCTTAAGCGCGGTGATTAGGAATGGTAGGTGATTAGTGGCCTAACTAGGTGTGATTAAGCTTGAATGGATTAAGATGAGTTAAGTGTTTATGGAGTAAATTGATAGGAATGGAAATTGTTTGGGGCAATGATAGAAATAAGTGGAGTTGGGGGCTATTGTGTGGCTTGAGAAAGTTGACCATTTGACCAAGAGTAGAGTAAGTTCTTGAAGCTTCTCATTAGCTCATTTTAAGAGCTTTTGGCCGGCTGAAAACAAGAGAGAAAGGAGGAAAGAAAACCGTGAGAAGAGAAGAGAGAAAAGAGAGGAAGAAAAGAGAGAAAAAGAAAGGAAAATTTGGGGAAAATTCTTGGAATTCAACCACTCAACCTTGAATTGAAGCTAGAAGGTGGTGATTGCCATTGGAAGCTTGGAATTTGTACTCAAGAATATCCCTAGAAAGGTTTCTTCTCTTGCTCTATAAGCTGAAATTTTAATGGATTATAAACTAGTTGGATTTGATGATTCTTATGGCTTGATTCATGCTTATGCTTAGCTTGTGAAGTGATTTTATGGATTGATTCGATTGATTCTTATGTGTTTTTGCCTAACCATGAAATGAGCTAGGGTTAGTTGGGGTTTGATTGAATTGAAGATTTTATCGTGAATTGGTTGCTGTTATGGTTTCCTTCACGTTTGATTGTATCGTGGTTGATGAATGTTTGGTGTAAAGGGGCTTGTTTCAAGCCTAGGAAAACCGGCCAGCCTAGGTTAGGGTAGGGTGGTTGTGTTGTTCTCATTGAATGTTGTTATGGTATGGTTATGGTTGTGTTGAGATGGTATGAAAAGTTTGGTTGGTGGCAATGTGGATGGAAATCGCAGCTTTGGTGCATGTGTGTGTGCGTGTGGCTGTGTGTGTGCGTGTGTGTGTCGCGGATAATGTTGGGCGCTGCGGTTGCATGTTTGGTACTGCATTTGAGTCCATAGTTTGGCATGCACGTGTGTTAATTGATTTTGGCGCGTTAGACGTAAACAGGAAAACAGGGCAGCCCCTGACAGCCACTTTGGCTTCATTTTCCGCATTGATACCTTGTGATTTGATTTTTGGCCAAAACACGAAAGTTATAGCCTGTCATTCTAGCTTTCCAACGCCGCTGGAATTTCACGATTTCGATTTGTGAGCGCTGAGTTATGCCCGTTTGAAGTTGGCCTGTCGAACATTCTGACGGTGAAACTTCTGAGACAGTTTTCTGCGTTTTTGACCTTAAACGAGACAATCTGGGCAAAATCTTCCTTCATGAAAGTTGTAGCTCGTTCTCTTAGCTTCGAAACGGCACCTCGTACGTCCTAATCCGATACTCGTAGCTCGAGTTATGAGCGATGACGTACAGGGTGCCAAAACTGTTTTTCTGCACCTTCACTGTGTGTTTTCCGTTCTCGTTTTGTACTTGCCCGTTTTAGTCGCCTGCATGTGCTTCTTTTGTTATATTAAAGTGTTTATATGCATTTCTTGGGAGTTCATGCATCGAGTATTTGTACGTTGCATCAATGCACGGTTGAAATGGATTTTCCCAAAATTGTTGAACTTTTGAACTCGGTCGAAAAGTAAATTGCTTGCACTTCCACGTCGCAGGTGATCCCGCGGACGTTGAAGAACGTGCTTAGCTCCTGCATTTCTTGCTTGTTCAACTGTGGTGAGTGTCCAAGTGCATGTAAATAAATTGAAAGCATGCTTGTGTGCTCGGTGAGCGTGTACTTTATCGCGCTTACCTTCTTTGAACTAAGGAATTACTGTTTAGAATGTTCAATTAATGATTGTTTGCAATGTTATTTGAATGTTTATTTACAACTGTGGGAATGCCCCACACCCCACTGGGGATCCGTTCACCTTGTCCGGCAACAGGGGCTGGGGCAAGGGATAGGTGAACCGTGGGTTACCACTGTTTCAAGTACGTCGGTTGGAATGAGTCCACCGACTTGGCATACTCATAGTGGGTTGCCATACACTAAATTTCGGAGTTCGGGCCCGGGCAAGGGGTTGAAAGCAGACGGGAGAGGGAGTAAGTGGTGAATGTGGACTGTAAGAGTGAGCGGTTGACGGAGTGTCAACATATATCCAGTATCGATACTTGGGAAGCGGAGCCGGCAACTGTATCCTTTAAATTGTATGGTTTAAATGCTTTGTTGCAAGATTTATTGGTTGGCCCTTTTACTGTTTAATAAGTTAGTTAACAGCTTTTAAATGCATGTGCATGTTCTCTTGGCCTCACTGAGCGTTAGCTCACCCCAATTTGTTTTCCTTAACAGGTTTTGAGGTGAGGCACGTGGATCGAGGAAGTTAGAAATTTTGTTGGACTTTCCTCATCTTGTATAAGCCTGAAATTAACGGAATAATTTGATGGATTATTGTACTTTAAAGTTAAGGTTAAGATGTTGTTAACGTGTATTAGTGAATTAATTTTGGGGTTTTGTTTTTATGTGAATTTATTGGTTGGAATTATTTAAATCGGTGAGTTTGACTGAATGGTTGGATCGTTTAGTGGGAAGTGGGCGTGAGTCCCGGCGAGAGCTGGGCAGGCGGCCCGCCGAACCCTTTGGTTCGCCCTAGGGGGAGGTGGGGCGTCACAAATTAAGCATGTCAAATTTCTAAGGAGACAATAAAAAAATATATCCTCAAAAAAGTAAAAGAGAGCTTGTTCAAAAAAGTTAATGAGCTTTCAACATTGTGTGATGTGAATGTCGCATTAATTGTTCAGTATCCTCAAAAAAACGAGGAAATATTGAGGCCATCTTATGAGGATGTTGAAGAAAAAGTAAAAAAGCTTCATAAACATGCATGATGCGTAGAGGTATATAAAATCCAAAACTCAATGGAGTAATCTAGCTGATCTTTCGAAGAATAAATATCAAACTGTTGCAAAATTTTCAAAAAAGTATGATCAAAGAGAGTTGGATCATTATGTATTTGAGCTATTAAATCAAACTTATGAACAAGAAAAATTTGACATAAGGCAAACAAATGGTTTTATCAACTTGTTATCTATTGTTAAGAAGATACTCGGGGAAAGGAAATAAGAACTTGGCAAGCTAAAGCAGCAGGAGCCTCATCAATAAGTACAACTACCAATAGAAATCAAATGTCAAATTTATCATTCATCTTCTTCTTAACAGCAAGATTTTCTATGGAAACTTCAAATGAAGCTGTTATTGATTACTATGATCCACTGAAGTTGCCAAATCTCAAACACTCTTTTGATGCCGCTCAGGATCAAGATTTCTTTGAAGCATTATTCTAAGACAAAAATTTCATGAAGACACTGTATGGAAACCAAAATCCTATATATTTTAGTTTGAAAAGTGTCGTAGGGTCTAGCGGCCAAGATAATATTCAGTTTAATCAAACAATGAATACTACTAGTTTCGAAAATGGCCCAAGTCCCAAAACCCCAAATACAAATGATGACTACTCTATCAAAGATAAAAATAAATAATTTGTTAATTTAGATACGACTCTTCTGTCGAAGATAAAAATAAATTATTTGTTAATTTAGATATCGTTTTATGTTATATTTTTATCTTTAAATTTCAACTATATTTTGTATGCTTTTGCTTATCTAATTTTTGTTCTAATTACAACATAATTTCTTTTATTAAAAATCTAGAACCATTCGTATTAAAGTCAAATGTATAAAATTTAAAGACACGTATAAATATTGGTTCTAAAAACAATACTGGATAGCTTGGAAAAGATCAAAGAAAATAAGTGGTGAACCCATCAGGACTAAGGGGGCGATGCCAAGTTTCATTTTAAACAATGCAGCCTTTATTTCATCAATAGCAATAAAATTGATTAACGTATCTTTCATTTTAACAGTTAAGATATGTTGAACTACATTATTCAGTACAAAATCGAAACCTACATTCCCAGGATTTGAAAACAAATTAAGTCTGAAACTAATGGACAGCTCCATGTTCCATCTCATCACCATAGAAGATATCTATCTAAACTAATATAGCTTTAAACAACCGAAGGAAGAACGCAAGTTAGGGACTAGAAACAGCGAGCAAACAAGCAAAATTAATTGGAACATGGGCAATTTAAAGACTATCGAGCCGATTATAGCTGACAGTGCAACTGCTATTAGAACAAAGTCATTAATCAGAATTGGGCTGTTGTTACCGTATTCTCATGTTGTTTAAAGTCATAGTTGACAAGATCAACTAGGAGGCTAAAGAAGATAACCCTTTTTGTCTATAATTCTCAGAGATAAGTGGAGGTTAAAGTGTTTCTTTTGGAATTGCTCTTTTCTTTGTTTCTTGTTTTTCCTTTTTTTTTTTTTTTTTTGAGCATAGAAAGCATGAAATAATGCTAGTTAATCACTGGCAAAATAAGGAAATCATATAAGAAGAATGTTACACCCATAGTTGTTAAGCTCTCAATCTTGCTATTACAATCTTACAATTCTACAATTTAAATTTATAATTTTGATTCCAATCCTAGTATGACCCTAGAGTTTATAAAATTATGGTTAAATCACTAGAACTGTTATGTGCAACTTTGTCCCACATTGGTTATTTTGTTAAGGAGTCTTTTCTTTTGCTGGGCATAAATACAGTGGGATTTTGGTGAGATTAAGTGCATCAAACTAAGAGAGTTTTTAGTGGGTTATTTAGGCCTTGAGATCATTATGCCTTTTTTTTTGTAGTAAAAGTATTTTGACCTCTCTTATGTTTTAGTATTAGGTGCTTTTGGGATTAGGAATACTTTTCCAAGACTTGTGTACTCTCTTCTACGTTGTGAAATTTTACTACTCCTCCGCCAGTAGACATAGGTCAATTTGGGCGAACTATGTAAATTTTGAGTCTCTATTTCACTTTTTTTGCTTTATTATTTTTCTTTTGGAGTTTTCGAGAACCTTTTCTTCAATTTCTTGGAACTAGACCTCACAAACTAGCATTAGAACTTCTTCGGAGGCTCTAAGTTCTATAGCAACAATGACAATAACAAAGACTGTGAGGGCTTCAAAATTTTGTTTTTATTGAAAATTAAATAAAAATATTTAAATTATGTTTATTCACTAAAATAGTAGTAAATTTATGCTTTGAGTTATTATTTTCTAATTTAGAAATTTTTTCGTGAATTAATTGTCGGTGTTTGGTTTCGACCAGTTTAAGCATCGTTTTTTGAGCCGTGACGTGAATAGTAACTTTAAGATGAAACCGAGCATATGTAGAGATATTATAGAGATATATTTAAGGTAGGACATGTAACGTCCTGAAACTTTAACTGTTTCCTATCATCCAAATTAACTTGCGTGCATTGCTTGGTTTATTTCTTTCACAAGTAATTCTGTACAAGTTGATAGGTTAAAATTTCCGAATAGGTTACCATAATTTTAATAAGTTGTGGGGTTGTAGAGCATTTTGATAACACAAAAAGAGAGTTTTATGCAAAATAGAGTGTAGGAGAAAAATCTAGTAGTGATGATTCATGAAACCTAGATGAATAGGTGGTGACTCAAGTAGTGAGTCATGAGATGAAATGGAATGCAAAATGGCCACTTGTTCCAATAGCAAAACTTGATCAATTTCTTCCAACTTTTAAAGCTTCATTTCTAACACAAAATCCTCATCTTCATGTCTTCACTTTGGCCGACTTCAAGAGAGGAAAAAGAGAGAGAGAAACTCGAAAACTTTAGCTTTGATTTCATGCTTAGCTAACAAGAAAACAAAAGAGCGATCACCTAGGTAATCATCAACCATACTTCAAGCTTGGTAGAAGGAATTTTAGCCAACTTGGGAGGACTTCTTTGCTAGCTTTGGTGCAAGGTAAACTCTTTTAAACCTTAACTTGTTGATGTTGGAATGAAGGTTAATGAATGTTTAATTGGTGCTTGAGGTTTTTAGAAGCTTAAAAGAAAGATTGCTTGGAAAGGTTTCTAGTATTAGCATCTTTAGAGATAGGTTTGTTAGGTTGCATACCAAGTGATTGATATATTGATTCATATTATGTCAAATTTAACTGCAAATTCCTCTATAATAAAGGCTAAATTGGCTCTTGCACAAAACATGAAAGTTGTAGTGGATTGAGTTAAATTTCTACTCACAAATTTCAGATCAATCGGAATACTGTAGCACATGAAATGACCAAAATACCCCTGACTGCTCCATTACCCTGTTTCAGCTGACAGTCTTCATTTTCAGCCAACTTCCCGAAATTTCTGGCACTTGTAGGAGATGAACTAAAACTTAAATTTTATACCATTGAAATCTCTATGAGTCTAGTTTTAAATGCCACTGACGGCACTCAATTTTGATTTTCCTACAATGAGTTATAGTCTTTCTATCGAAGCTGTCCAGAAATACTGTCTTCAACCCGAAAGTTTCATTTTGCTGCTGTAATTGTGACTTTTGACCATGAAAATGTATGAATTAGATTTTGATGTCTTCATAATAAATGTAGGCCTATGTCTTAGTTTCGAAACAATATAAGATTCATCTCAATCCGATGAGTGAAGCTCTCTTTATGACCAAAACACTAGAAGCCTACCAAGTGTTTGATGAAATGTCAGGTGTGATATGTGTGTGTGATCTTAGGGTTTGATTTTATGCCTACCAAGTGTTTGATAAAATATTTGTATGATACTAGAGGTTATGCACATCAAGTGTTGATGAAATGTTTGCTATGAAACTTGTGATTTTAGAATTTGGCTTGAAGTGGAGATATCTATTATGGACAGGTGAAGTGAGCTGTGAATGGTGAGTGTTCCATTGCTTGTTTACTTGATTAACTTAATGAGTTGGATTACTTGAATATGTGACTTATATGATCATTTGAATTACTTGTGAATTGTGAACATTAAATGCTCTCATAAATTAATGTGACGAGACGAGTGTGTACTTTATCACACTCATCCTCAATTGTACAATTGGTTGCTTTTGTTGACTGTATATGATTATAGACTCCTACTTGGTATATTATTATGAGTGTTCCAATGCATGTTTTAAGTATTATGTAAATGAAATGCTGTGAAACTATGTGATTGCCTAAGCGGGTACGTACTTTATCGTACTCGACTCAATTTGTCACAATTGACTTATGAATAAGTGATTGAGATGTGATTGCCTGAGTGGGTGCGTACTTTATCGTACTCCACCCAAATTATCATGAATTGCTAATAAATGATTGAAGTGCTATTCTTGTGCGTGAATTGTATGTTGATTGGGATTGTTAATTCATCGACCATCTTAACTGTTTGGACCCAACCCCTGGGGAAACTGGCCGAGTCGAGCCCGCAGGGGTGTGGTCGGTCGACCAGGGAATCTTGGGTATTGATACTGCTAGTGAATTGGCCACACTGGGTATACTCGAGTAATACCACCCCACTGTTATTGGAGTGCGGGCCCAGCAGGGGGTTGTAAGGTGGACGGAGAATGGCTTGAAGTGGTGTTCAACAGACTTTAATGATTATTGAATTTCAAACGTTGACGGAGTGTCAACGGGTCAGATACGATCAAACTACTAGAAAATCTGCTGTGGAATTTACCCCCTGAGAGCCACTTATATCCTTTTAATTTTGATCTGTTTCTTATTATTTGATGTAACGTGCCAATGGAATAACTTCTAGGGAGCATGGCTTTTCTAGTTAAGAGGCTCAGATGCATGTCCTCCTGGTGAGCCTTGATCTCCCAGTCGAGAGGCTCGAGCAACATTCTCTTAAAGAGCTCTGTTCTTCTAGCGAGCATATGATTACATTATTACTTTCACAAAATGATACTTGCAGTGTATCAATTTGCTTATTGACTTGATAAGTTGTTTAGTATCTAGTGACTCATGTTGCATGTGATGTTTTGGAACCTCACTGGGCTTTTAGCTCACTCCTGTATTTGTTTTCCTTAACAGGGCCTGAGTACAAATGAGTGAAGATAGGAAAGAGCTGTATAAGAAAATGCTTGTACTTGTAGTGTAAT
This sequence comes from Gardenia jasminoides, assembly GCA_013103745.1. NCBI lineage: Eukaryota > Viridiplantae > Streptophyta > Magnoliopsida > Gentianales > Rubiaceae > Gardenia > Gardenia jasminoides. The sequence continues at coordinate 20,796,317 of CM023096.1, forward strand.
TAATTGTACTGAAGGGAGAAATTGTAATAGTTTATAGTTTGAGTTGTATCTAAGGTAAAATATGGGTAACTAACCTATTGTGGTCAAGTTTAGCTTTCCAGAGTAATCAATCTTTTGGTTTGTACTAGAGGTTGATCTTAATAACTTGGTGGTTTTTAAATTGATATTTTGGGTTTCATGATTGTTTTCTTAAGAGTATTGTAGTGAGTCCCGATGAGAGTTGGATAGGCATTCTACTGAACCCTTTGGTTCACCTTAGGGGAAGGTGGGGTCGTCACAGGACAGTGCCGGAAGAGGAAAAATCAATACAAGTTAGAGTGTGTTGCGTCAACGCAACAAAAAGTGGAAGTTTGACCACTTTTCCTTAATTTAAGGCCAACCACACTTTTTGTCTCCATAAAGCCTTGTTTCTTGCTTCCTTGCCTCTTCATTTTTAGCCATCCTTGAAGCTAGAGAGAGAGAGAGAGAGAGAGAGCAGCCAAGTAGAGAGAGAAAGAATAGAGAGATTTCCAAACTTTCTTCTTCTTCTTCTTCAATTTTCTTGCACTTTGAACACCATTTGAGAGATTCATCTTGCCCCTTATTGCTACTTGTTCCAGCCGTGTGTGACGGAGAGAAAGAGGGAGAAATCTGAGAGTGAGAAGGCGAGAGAAAGTGAGAAAGAGAGCTAGTTTTTGCTCTTCATCTTCTTGCTCTTGAGATTTGAGGAGAAAATCACCATCAAGCAAGCAAATCCTTGAGTAAGTTGGAAGTTCTTGAGGTTGCTAAACTTTGGGAGATCATCCTTGGGTAGAGCTTCACTAGATCCTACTTGATCTTGCTAGATCTAGCTAGATCTTGAGGTATGACATCTAAATCTTCTAGTTTTAACTTTGTTAGTGCTAAATCCTTTAGATCTATGGTTTATTTTGATAAAAATGATATTCTTGGAACTTTGAGTTGGGCTCTTGAATTCCCAACTTAAGTAGCTGACTTGAGGTGACCTCTTAGGTAGCGGACTTGAGGACCTGGTTGTGGTTGTGTTTGTTGTTTATGAGATGGATTTATTTTGTGGTTAGAAAGTAAGAATATTAGTGAAAATTTTGAAGGAATGAGATGCTTGATGGCCGAATGTGAGACCCCACAACTTGTTAGATTTTCATACGTTCATTTCACTTTTATGTTTCTTATTTCTTTTCTCTTCTCTACTGATGATAAATTTAGGTGCTTACATGTTTTATATAACCCAAATTTAGAGAAAGAGGGATTTTGTGTAAAAAGAATTATTTGTGGAAAATGCATTTGGAGATATTCATTACATGCCCCTTATTATTTTGCCATTTGTTACATTCTTAACAAGCTATTTTGTTTGACTACAACCATTTTTTTTTTTTTAAATTAAACAAGTTTCTACTTTGTTCAAAATCAATACCAAAGAGGAAAGATTTTGTACAGAGGTGGTGGAAACTTCCATGTTTTTGCATCTAGATTTTTAACCTTGCATGTTCATATTACACATGCAAATCGATTTATACGTGCGTACTTGCACTTTGTAAATCTAGAAATGTTTTCCTCCTTATTTTAATTAACTTTTGAGTTTCATTTCATCTCTTTGATTCTTAAAGTTGAGGCATGTTGAATTTATAGGAAGTTATATTGTATATGAATTTTAAACCCTCAAATTAAGTCTACCGTACGAGACCTAAATTTTCATGCATGAATTGCCATTTGATTCATTTAAGTGCATATAAATTTCTCTAGTGCATTAGTGATATGTTTTACCCTAAGTGCATTCATTTCATTTGATTAGGTATACTTGATTAAGGATTGAACTCTAGAATTTGTGAGAACTTCTTGTATGGCTTAATTGCCAAGAAAATAGGATGTATTGGTGTTAATTGGAGACTAAACTAAATTAGAGGAGTTAGAGACAATTAAGTGAGATTTTTGTTAAGTAATGGCCAAGAAACCACCATTTGTCACCCTAGGATTCAAACTTTGACTTGATGGTTTATGTAACAGCCCCACCTCCCCCTAAGGCTAACCAGAGGGGTTAGCGGGCTGCCTGCCCAACTCTCGCCAGGACTCACGCATGAAAAGATACTAACTTAAACGAGTAAAACCTCCAATCATAGCAACATTAAATATTAAAATTGTACAATACAGTCAAATCTTAGAATTACAGTTTCCCACTCAAAATGCTTAAAATCCTCGAACCGAATTTTAGTACATTTCCATAATTCTAAAATATACATCACCAAAAGAATATACAAAACATTTCTCCAAATTCGAGACAAAAGTAAAAAGGACAAGAGCTAGCCCTATCTACGCTGATTCTCACACCGTTAAGGAAGAACAAACGGAACGGGGGTGAGCTAAAAAGCTCGTGAGTTTTCAAAGTTCATGCACAGGCACTTAAAGCGGTAAATTTCAAGTAAATAATTAAAGCACATAAATAAATACAAATAACACACAGTGAGGATACAGGGGCTCTCAGGAGCCAATTCCCATTTTTTCACGAGCAATTATCGTAGTCGACACTCCGTCGACTTTCAAACCAAGTAGACGACTCTTCACGCCAACTCCAACCACCTTACTCCCCCTACCGGGCCCGCACGCCACAAAACTCAATAGTATACAGTAAACAGGAATTACTCAAGGCACACGGCCAAGAGTAAGTACATTTCATGTTTTTCATTTCCCCGAGTTCAATACATGCAAAAATCAAGTTTCCGACTCTACAAAAAGGGAGCAATAAAGTATACTCTCCTTTGAGTGAGCGGTCCATTAAATTCTCAGTTTCACATTCCAAGCAATTAACAAGTCAAGAAGCAAGTATATATGCATCAAGCAGTTCAATGAAAGCGTTTAACATGCATTGAAAACTCACCGACAAAGTAGGTCTCGGAGTTCAAGTTTGGATCACTCGTAAAATCAGCACATTGACCTAAAAATGATTAAAAGAGATCAAAAATGAGTTTTCTTACTCGATGGCGAAGTTTAAAGCGAAAAGTCGAAAGTTCGACAATTTTCCTAATTGAGCTGAAAATTTTGAAAAATCATAACTCAAGTTTTACAAGTCAGAATTCTGATCATTTGGTACCGTTGGAAACCTCTTTAAAAGCTCTAAAACTTTTCAGAAGACATCAAATTAAAATTATGGACGAAATTCACCCAGATTTCAGTTGAACATTCAGCTACAGTAAGTCGACAGTGTCCGTCAGGCTGGTTATCCAGCACATTTTGAAAATCCGCCAAAAATTACAGAAAATTAATTAACCTCTGAAATTTATACACAATATAGTCCTACATATGAAGTTTCAACAGCCACTGATGGAACTCAATTCCGACATCCGAGCATGAAATTACAACAGTGCAAACAGAGGCCACTCAAAATTCTGCAGTTCTGGGATTTCGAAAGTACAGGGCAGCTTTCAAGTGGTTATTTGAGTGACGAATTCAAGTCCAAAAATTGTCAAATTTGGCACACTAACACTTCCATATACCAACTAGATTTACACCAAATTTCAACTTAAAATACCACCGGGAAGGCAGTTTTCTATGCGCCTCAATTTCGTCCAATTCATGCATTCGAAACTGGAAAATTTTCTCCCTCACTTGTATCATCTAGTTCATGCCTCAAATCACTACCAATTTGCCTAATTTTCGAAACTAAGCTAGTATTGAACTTCCTAAGCCTATTGATGATCAAAAATGGTCACATCTTTTGGCAAGAATATCACAAAATAAAGCCTCAAAATTCGGACAGCACTACCCCTGTAATTTCCAGCTTCCACAATGCAACTTAATCAACCACATAACATCAGCTCTTGAAGTACTCTTTGTGGGACAAAATAGCAGCTTAACATTCATCACTTAAACATCAAATTCAGCCTCTAAACTAGCCAAAAATGCAGCCACAAAAATCGTGGGAAAATCAGAAATTCAAAACCCCAAAATTTCCTCCCTTAACCGGTTTTCCCCATTTGGTTTTTCATCAAACTTTAACCATCAACAACATACATAATACACTTAAACATCATCATTTAACCATTCAACAATCAATTTTACACATTTGGTGGGAATTCAAGAGCCCACCGTTTCATGCTCATAATCATCAACTTCCACAAATCAACTTCATAATCAAAACTTTAACCACAAGAGTCAAGGTTTCTAAAACCCTTCAACAACCCAACCTAACAACATGCTTATCAATTGAAATGGATGGAGGAAAACTTCAAGTTTTCTAGTGTTACCTCTTGCAAGAAGTGAGTGGAAGTTCTTCAAGAAAATGCCAAACAAAAGCTTCCAAAAGCTCCTAGTCCAAGTCCTCCACCAAGCTCAAGCTTAATCCAAGAGGGTTGTTGTTTTTGTTGGTGATTTTGGCAAGAAATGGAGAAGAAAAAAAACGATGAAAAATGAAGAGAAGAAGAGAAGAGAAAGTCGGATGAAATGGAAGAGAAAGGAACCGGTTTTGAGCTTTATTTTTTTTTTTAAAATAGGAAAGAAAGGAAGACAAGACACAAGTCTTGTCTTGCCTTAATGAGGTTTGACTTTTATTAATCCATTCTTATCTATTTGGAGGGAAAATTAGGGCTTAATTGTGCTTGAAATTAAGGCTAATTTTCGGCTAGGAGGGGGAAGGAAGAATAGGAAAATTTTCGTAGGAGCTAGGAAAAATCGGTTGGAAGAAATAATTAGTTGAAATTCTAAACTTAGCGAGGTTAATCCAAACCCTAATTAAAAATTTCAAAACCCTAATTAATCACCTTCAATGTCCCAAATCCAGTCATTTAATCACACTTCCAACTTATCCGTGCTCATTCCTACTTATCTCCACTATTATACTCTCAGTCCGAATTTACCTCGAAAAACGTGCCATTGACATTTTTCCACTAATAAATGCTACGAAACGTAATTAACAGGAAAATAGGGTTAAAATCAAATGAAGCATTATAAACGAGGATAAAATCAAATATCACAAGATAATTAAAGAAAGAATTATATAAATAAATAAATTTTTGAATTTTGAAATTAAATTTTTTTTTTTTTAAATTTCGAGGCCGTTACATTCTCCCCTCCTTAAAAGAATTTTTCCTCAAAATTCACACTGACTCATGCTTTGCAGGCGGGTAAATCACCTAGAATCATAGTTAACAGCCATCAAGGAGTAGCAATTCATTTCACCGTTCAAGCTCCAATCTCTCCAATGTTATAGTAGATCCAACTTATTATCCAAGATCTTCACAAGACACGCTACACCCAAAAGAAACTGCTATTTCTTAGTGTCTCTCAGACCTTCAGGGAGTCCGTGGTAGGATCTAGTTCCTTGAGCAGCTCTTCACTTAATGTCTGAGGTTTCCACACCTTTCTTTCCAATGGTCAGACGTTTCTTTTTGGCATTCTATTTCCTGTTGAAGAATCCCCGTATTCTCGCACATCTATTCTATACTTCATCCTATTATTTCTACGGAATCTTAAGTAATAACTTGTCAAATATGTCATAATATCTTCATTAGCATATCCTGATGTGAAATTTCAACCCTAATTATAAGGTCTAAGTTCTTTCCAACCCGGTGCAATGCTCTAATGATTAGCAAGACCCTCAAAAGTCATTCGATAGAGATAATGCTTCCATTCTTAGTTAGGTCCACCTTAAGTCCTTTCTTCGAGATTATACAACTTAGGAAATACCAAGATTCCTTATAATTGATCAAGCAATCCTTCTAGGTGAAATATTTCCTCTTAATGGTCACTTCATTCGAGTCTCGAAAGTCCACTCATACTTTATACTTCCAACCTTTTCTCAACAAAAACATAGGCGCCTTCCACAGCGGCTCACTTTCTTTCATGTATCTTATTCCTAATAAAGCGTATGTGGGCTAACCCAATAAACCTTTTTCCCAATGGCACGTTTGAACTTCCTTTATTCTCGGGTATACCTTATAAAGAAAGGCCATATATCTTCATGTTTCCGTATGAATAGGTTTTCTAACTTGAATTCCCGATATAAGAATAGATAATGCTAGCTTACTTTTCACATCTAGCTAATCAATCCATTCCTTAGGTTACTTTATACTCCTTATTTGCTAAGTTCACCGTATCGGCCAATCATTCTCCTCTTGTTTGCCCAAGATTCACAATTTGCATGAATTATACTAACACTTAAACACTAATCCTTGGAGGAAATCTTAACGTCCATATCGTAGAGTAAGCGATCACATTCCATACCTATATCATTCGTGAAACTAGGGTTTACTCCAACATTAGGTGGCTCTCGGGTCAATTAAAATTCTAATTAAATGATTCGATCATGCAATTTAAAACTCGAGTAAAAAGATATATTTTCAATAGAGAACTAGGTTTACAAAAAGATTCTCGAACTCAATTTGCCCAAGATCATTTATTGGCTTTCGATTTTCAATATGAACCATGTTAGAAATGACCTAGTTCTTTTGTCCTAAAGGACCAATCCATGTTTTTGTTCAAATCAAGTTAAATCATAATTTACGAAATATATTCGAAGGCTTTAATGTATATAGAAGGTATATATGGTAAAACACTAATTTAAAACTTCAAAATAAATGTCAGGATATAAACTTTCCTTCATGGCTCCAGACTAAATTTTCTTAGTAAGAAACTTCGAGTATCTTTTTTTTTTTTTTTTTTGCCTCAATCATTGAGACCCATTTCAAATTCCTCAAATAAGTTTAAGAAGGTTAATCATGCAACTCAAGGCATGAATATTAAAACACATATTCAGTATAATAATATGTACATGGAAAATACTTAAAAGCATTCCCTCAAAGTTTCAGGTTAAAAGCTATATTCGGGAAAAATGTACCTCCTAGACAAATATTCTTAAGAAAGTTAGATAGTCGTGCAAGTTTGTTTATACATAAATTTTGACCCAAAAATCTTTGCCACCGTTCATCTCCAAGTATTAACTCCTATGGTATATAGAGATTGGTCATTTACTTTCCAATTCCAACTCCTATCCATCACTAGGATTCAAAGGCATCACGCGAACCCACATATCAAACCTTCTCCCAAGGTTCCTCATCTCTCTTAGGAGTATACGGTTGCCAAACCCACACCCTACTCCTCAATCTCGACCTCGATCTCGGCCTCGTCTACCGTCCATAATCATTATAGAAGGTAGACATTTTTAAACGGAGATACGAAAATGAAATGCAATAAAATAAAATAGAATAAGGGAGGATTAAATATAATAAAATAACACCAAAATAGAATAAACAATTAACAAGTTAAATTTTTGGAACTAACAAGAGAATTTCTTAGAATCCACCAAATTGCCATACATATATACTCCGAGAGAATCAAGTACATCACAGTGGCATGTTTATTACAAAAGGACACACAAAATCGTTTTCACGGCCATTTTACTAAACAAAAGCACAATAACAAAAGCGATAAATAAACATGCACCCACAGAGACGAGAATCACCCTAGTGGTTTCTCTTTACAAAAGGGTTAAAACATGTCCATAAGACCAATCACAAGATATATATAAAGCAATCATTAGGGGGAACCTTACTAAGTACGCATCTAGGTCAATCAATCATAACACTATTAGATCTAATCTCCTACTTCAGTTTCGGCTCAGATCAAGTATTAGGGTCCCATTAGATTACACAAGACTATCTATCAATCTTCCCTTCCATAATCCCTCAGTCATAGATTGTCTTCAGTGTTCCAAGAGGTTTCAACTCTAAAAGTCAACCTTGATTTCGTAAAAATATTCATGCTTAGATACGAGTTCCAACTTACGGGTTCGCACTCTCATTCTCAAACCAAGACTCTTATCGAGTTAGAACATACGTTAAGTAACAATGTATATAAAAGTTTATAAAAAATTAATGTAGTTACAAGTGACGAAAACTTTCAAAGTTAAAATCTTCAATTTCATTCAAACTCATTAAGTTTTCTTCGAGTAAATAAAGTAATATGCTTCGTGCATACTCAAGTTGTTTTATTACAAGAATAAGGTATAAGAGGTCTTGTGATTCCGCCAAATGTTGAGTTTAAAAGTTAGTAAATCTCTCTTCACACCTCAGGTGCAAATGCAAAGTTGCCAAAATTTTAAAAATTAAAACACTTATTGTCTTTCAAAACCGTCCCAGTTTCTTGTCCAAATCATGAAAACTCAACATGTGTGAGGAGGTTAAATAAAAGAATGTTTAAAATAGACCGAAGATACAAAATTTAAAACTTCATGGAAAACAAACAAGGAAGCATCGAGTAGAACACTTCCTCGCTAATTCTCATTGGATCTCAAAGTCACACATCACAAAATAACAAATATGGCTTAAGAAGAGTATCTCTTAACCATCCATCAATTGGTTCACTGGAAATTTAATATCTCCTCGGTCTAAGATTTCTTAAGTACTAGCCACAATAGAGACTCTCGATTCAATACCAACCACAATTAGGAAGGGATTATAGTTATTCATATTTTTAAGAAGATCTCTTAATAGCACACATCCAGAATTAAAGTCTTAGTCCCTCCATGTCAATTCCTATCAGTTTCCATTTCTCTCATTCAATCATCGTGTACCAAGCTCATCTTTTTAGTCAAGAAACACTCTAACACCACAGGCCGGTATCCTAAACAATTTTAAGCCTAGGATACACTACAGAGATCGGCAACCTAGGGCTCTGATACCACCTGTAACAGCCCCACCTCCCCCTAAGGCTAACCAGAGGGGTTAGCGGGCTGCCTGCCCAACTCTCGCCAGGACTCACGCATGAAAAGATACTAACTTAAACGAGTAAAACCTCCAATCATAGCAACATTAAATATTAAAATTGTACAATACAGTCAAATCTTAGAATTACAGTTTCCCACTCAAAATGCTTAAAATCCTCGAACCGAATTTTAGTACATTTCCATAATTCTAAAATATACATCACCAAAAGAATATACAAAACATTTCTCCAAATTCGAGACAAAAGTAAAAAGGACAAGAGCTAGCCCTATCTACGCCTCGGGATTCTCGTCACCTGTTAAGGAAGAACAAACGGGAACGGGGGTGAGCTAAAAAGCTCGTGAGTTTTCAAAGTTCATGCACAGGCACTTAAAGCGGTAAATTTCAAGTAAATAATTAAAGCACATAAATAAATACAAATAACACACAGTGAGGATACAGGGGCTCTCAGGAGCCAATTCCCATTTTTTCACGAGCAATTATCGTAGTCGACACTCCGTCGACTTTCAAACCAAGTAGACGACTCTTCACGCCAACTCCAACCACCTTACTCCCCCTACCGGGCCCGCACGCCACAAAACTCAATAGTATACAGTAAACAGGAATTACTCAAGGCACACGGCCAAGAGTAAGTACATTTCATGTTTTTCATTTCCCCGAGTTCAATACATGCAAAAATCAAGTTTCCGGCTCTACAAAAAGGGAGCAATAAAGTATACTCTCCTTTGAGTGAGCGGTCCATTAAATTCTCAGTTTCACATTCCAAGCAATTAACAAGTCAAGAAGCAAGTATATATGCATCAAGCAATTCAATGAAAGCGTTTAACATGCATTGAAAACTCACCGACAAAGTAGGTCTCGGAGTTCAAGTTTGGATCACTCGTAAAATCAGCACATTGACCTAAAAATGATTAAAAGAGATCAAAAATGAGTTTTCTTTTCGATGGCGAAGTTTAAAGCGAAAAGTCGAAAGTTCGACAATTTTCCTAATTGAGCTGAAAATTTTGAAAAATCATAACTCAAGTTTTACAAGTCGGAATTCTGATCATTTGGTACCGTTGGAAACCTCTTTAAAAGCTCTAAAACTTTTCAGAAGACATCAAATTAAAATTATGGACGAAATTCACCCAGATTTCAGTTGAACATTCAGCTACAGTAAGTCGACAGTGTCCGTCAGGCTGGTTATCCAGCACATTTTGAAAATCCGCCAAAAATTACAGAAAATTAATTAACCTCTGAAATTTATACACAATATATTCCTACATATGAAGTTTCAACAGCCACTGATGGAACTCAATTCCGACATCCGAGCATGAAATTACAACAGTGCAAACAGAGGCCACTCAAAATTCTGCAGTTCTGGGATTTCGAAAGTACAGGGCAGCTTTCAAGTGGTTATTTGAGTGACGAATTCAAGTCCAAAAATTGTCAAATTTGGCACACTAACACTTCCATATACCAACTATATTTAAACCAAATTTCAACTTAAAATACCACCGGGAAGGCAGTTTTCTATGCGCCTCAATTTCGTCCAATTCATGCATTCGAAACTGGAAAATTTTCTCCCTCACTTGTATCATCTAGTTCATGCCTCAAATCACTACCAATTTGCCTAATTTTCGAAACTAAGCTAGTATTGAACTTCCTAAGCCTATTGATGATCAAAAATGGTCACATCTTTTGGCAAGAATATCACAAAATAAAGCCTCAAAATTCGGACAGCACTACCCCTGTAATTTCCAGCTTCCACAATGCAACTTAATCAACCACATAACATCAGCTCTTGAAGTACTCTTTGTGGGACAAAATAGCAGCAACATTCATCACTTAAACATCAAATTCAGCCTCTAAACTAGCCAAAATGCAGCCACAAAATCGTGGGAAAATCAGAATTCAAACCCCAAAATTTCCTCCCTTAACGGTTTTCCCCATTTGGTTTTCATCAAACTTTAACCATCAACAACATACATAATACACTTAAACATCATCATTTAACCATTCAACAATCAATTTTACACATTTGGTGGGAATTCAAGAGCCCACCGTTTCATGCTCATAATCATCAACTTCCACAAATCAACTTCATAATCAAAACTTTAACCACAAGAGTCAAGGTTTCTAAAACCCTTCAACAACCCAACCTAACAACATGCTTATCAATTGAAATGGATGGAGGAAAACTTCAAGTTTTCTAGTGTTACCTCTTGCAAGAAGTGAGTGGAAGTTCTTCAAGAAAATGCCAAACAAAAGCTTCCAAAGCTCCTAGTCCAAGTCCTCCACCAAGCTCAAGCTTAATCCAAGAGGTTGTTGTTTTGTTGGTGATTTTGGCAAGAAATGGAGAAGAAAAAAAAACGATGAAAAATGAAGAGAAGAAGAGAAGAGAAAGTCGGATGAAATGGAAGAGAAAGGAACCGGTTTTGAGCTTTATTTTTTTTTTTTAAATAGGAAAGAAAGGAAGACAAGACACAAGTCTTGTCTTGCCTTAATGAGGTTTGACTTTTATTAAGCCATTCTTATCTATTTGGAGGGAAAATTAAGGGCTTAATTGTGCTTGAAATTAAGGCTAATTTTCGGCTAGGAGGGGGAAGGAAGAATAGGAAAATTTTCGTAGGAGCTAGGAAAAATCGGTTGGAAGAAATAATTAGTTGAAATTCTAAACTTAGAGGTTAATCCAAACCCAATTAAAATTTCAAAACCCTAATTAATCACCTTCAATGTCCCAAATCCAGTCATTTAATCACACTTCCAACTTATCCGTGCTCATTCCTACTTATCTCCACTATTATACTCTCAAATCAATTACCCGAAAAACGTGCCATTGACATTTTTCCACTAATAAATGCTACGAAACGTAATTAACAGGAAAATAGGGTTAAAATCAAATGAAGCATTATAAACGAGGATAAAATCAAATATCACAAGATAATTAAAGAAAGAATTATATAAATAAATAAATTTTTGAATTTTGAAATTAAATTTTTTTTTTTTTAAATTTCGAGGCCGTTACAGTTTATTTCCCTCCAAACTTATCTCTTTAAAACAACACCTTCTCTTCATTTCTTGGTGGTGATGGCCGAACCTAAGAGAGGAAAAATGAGAGGAGAAAATTCATCAAAAAACCAACCAACACTTTGCTTAGCTTAATAGGAAATCAAAGGGAGGAAGTTGGTAGCACCTTGACCATCAATCCTCAAGCTTGGTAGGGGAAGATTTTTGGTTGCTTGGAGAGTTACTTCTTTGGCTTGTTAAGGTAAGTTTCTTCCAAAACCCTAGCTCTATGATCTTTAAAGTTGATTTAATGAAGGTTTTTGAAGATGATTAAGGATGATTGATGCTTGGAAGCATGAGTTTATGGTTTAGATTCTTGTAGTTGTATCTTGAGAGTAGGTTTAAGTTTATGCCTACCATGTGTTTGATTTTTGGATTAGCACTAATCACTAGTTTATGATGATTGTTCCTTTGAGAAAGATGCTTGTTTATCTTTCATATGCATGCCAGAAAAGTTATAGAAGTTGTTTTGAACTTTAAAAAAAATGGAAGAAGTTGTGGTTCTTTTCCTCTTGTTTTGCAATTTCTTCTTGCTCAATATTCACTAATTCTTGTCGAGAAACCTTGTTAGGACATTTGTGCATCAAATTGGAGTGAAATCAATCTATTTTGAAGGGTGAAAACCTCTTAAATTGCACAAACTTTTGAATAAAATTTCTGTTCTACACCCTGTCAGAAATGAAAAATCAGTCAACTTCCCAGATTTTCTGGCATTGATAGGAAACGAACTAGGAGCTGAGCCATATACCATTGGAAAGCCCTATGAGTCTAGTTTCTAACGCCATTGACGGTACTCGATTTTGATTTTTCTATACTGAGTTATGGCCATTTTCCCACGACTGCGCAAGGGCCACTGTTATACCTGAACCTTAGTTTTGTTGTAAACTTGTTCTTGGTTGAACCTTGTTGTTTCTTGAATCTTTGAGCATTTATTTCATTCCAAATATCATACTTACTTGTGAATCTACTGAACCTTCAATGTTTCATCGTTTTGCAACTTGAATCACCCTAGAATTTCCTAGTTAGATGCATTAACTAGTAGCATTCATTTGCACTTGTTAGGTTGCATTTATTTGCTTTCGTTGAGTTGATGATTGTATACATTGGTTGTACTTAGGACTCGAAGGTGGTATCGAGGGTGATCACGGCGTGAACATTTGAGTTACTTGGCTTTGTTGGGTGAGTGTTCCTTGCTTGTTTACGTGAATATTTGGACTACATGAACTACATGAAACTTGAACTACGTGAACTATGTGAACTACTTGGAATGTGAATAGTCTCTTGTTCCATGTAATATACCTTTGGGTTCCTGTGGTTGGGTCAAGTGTGTACTTTATCGCACTTGAACTCTCTCGTTTGACTTTCACTTGAAATTTGACCTGCTTGATTTGTGATTTGACTTTGTATACTTTGATGTGAAAAGTCGTTCGGGTGATATCCCGTCGACTAATTTGATTCGTTTGTGACTTGGTATACTTTGATGTGAAAAGTCGTTCGGGCGATATCCCGTCGACTAATTTGATTCGTTTGGGGTTCCGGAAACCCCAAAACCCTATTGGTGAGCCGTTCATATCGAGCCAGCATGGGCTTGGTCGAGAAGATCGGTGAACCGTAGGTTATTCGATTCGGTTCTTTGGAACATGGTATACTCGAGTATTACCCAAATTTGATTAGTTGAGGTGTTCGGGCCCGGTAAGGGGGTGAACGGTGGACGGTTGTGGGGTTAAGTGGTGTTCTATGGATTTTGATTCTTGACTTCAAAAGTTGACGGAGAGTCAACGGGCTATCTTATGATCAAGCTCTTGTGAAATTGGCTTTTGGAAGCCACCCGTATCCTTTTAAATTTACTTGCTACTATATTTGTCTTATGTCTGTTTGTTAACTCGAGTAGTATTCCCCTCATGAATACGATCTCCTAGTTGAGAGGCTCGAGTCGTGTTCTTTAACACGATTTTCCTAGTTGAAAGGCTCGAACAGTGTTCTCCTCGTGAACACGATCTCCTAGTTGAGAGGCTCGATGTATTTTGCACTCGGTTGTGATATTTGTTTCTTTATATTACATTTTAAATGCGCCATTTGACTACTTGAGTTCTCCTATTTGTTAATCTGGTTGCATGTTTTGTTTTGGGGACCTCATTAAGTTTTCGCTTACCCCTTTTCCCTTTTGTTTTCCTTAGCAGGGTTATGTAAGAGGTCGACGAGTTTGCTCTTGGCTTAAAAGTGTAGTGTGCTACCATTTGTTTAAGTACCAATGTGTTAGTTGACCTGTTCCATTTTGTAAGTTTGAAGTTGGTTGTAAACTTTAAGATTGAGACGTTTTGTAAGCTTTATGTCCATGTAATTTGAAGTTTTACCTTATTTTGAGACAATATTGTGTTTTAATGTTTGGATAAATTTTATAATCTCTTGATCCATATTAGGTTTAAGTGTATAATTGTAATTTCAATTGACTTATGGAAATGTAAATTCTTGGGTTATGTTATTATTTTGGAGTATTTGAATGTAATTATTGTGGATCAAAATTTGTAATTATTTGAGCTCTGTAGTGAGTCCCGGCGAGAGCTGGGCAGGCGGTCCACCGATCCCTTTGGTTCGCCTTAGGGGGAGGTGGGGTCGTCACACCGAACCTCACTTGGAATGTTATGATGTTTGATTTCAAAATTTTGTAATATTTCTTGACTAGATTTTGCTAAATAAATATGTATTATATTCACCTATGAGTATATGTTTGAATGGAGTTAAAATCTTGAATTTTAATGGTGAAAAGTTGAGTTTTCACTAATTTTTGTGTAAATGTACTATTTGAACAGATTTGAGGGTTTGAAATGTTTTATCTATTTTTCATGAATTTTGTACTTTGTGATTTGGTGAAGATTGTTCTAAACCTGTGTTAAAACCTTGATTTAAGTTTAGTGTTGAGTTTAAACTCAAATGGGTGATTTTTGAGGTGAAAAACCTCACTTGATTTCATTGTCTCAAAAATTGAGAAGCTGCGAATATGGAGTATATCGATGGAGCATTTTGTTTAAATGATGTATCGATTTGAAAATGGAATCTTTTATGATGATTTTCATCTCAAGTGACTACTTTTCCACTCGAGCAGAGTTGGAGGAATTTTTTGGAAGAATTTTGATTAAATAAATGGCTATGTTTATTTGAGTTTAGTTTCGCTATTAGTGGAGTGAAACTTATTTCTTTTCTTTACTTGTTTATAGGACGTGTGGACAAATTTGAAATCGAGCCAAACTTGGAGACTGAACCTTGCTATTTTGGTGAGTTTCCATGCATGTTATTTGACTATGTGAATGTGATTCGAATTATACTTAATTATGTGATTTGATGTGAAAAATTGGTATTTCGAACCATCAAATGGAGTACTGTGTACTTTATCACACTTACTTTTATTTGAATGGTAATAATTGTGAAAGTGTTTTGTTGTGACTTATGTGCGTGTGAAATTTTGGGAATTCCTGAGACCTATCGGCAAGTCATTCAACTTGAGCTGTAAGCTAGGCCTAGGTTGGGTAGAAATGACGAGTCATAGGGTTATTTATGTGATGTGTGCTCTGGACTTAACGTATGGACTTGTCCCTTTTGGAGAGTAATAATCAATTTATGTGTGAACTGAATGAGAGTAAGTGCCACACCTATTAAGGCGACAGTCACCTCTTAGTCCGTATCAGTTACCTTTTTTATGTGTTTTGACGAGCGGGCCCGGTTGGGGGGTTGAAACGGTGGACAGAGATGGTTGACAAGTGAAATTCTACATGGTATTTATGAAAGTTGACGAAGTGTCAACTACATGGAACGTGATCAAGTTTCGTGGATCTTGGCTCCTGAGAGCCCCCGTATCCTACCTTTGTATTGTTAATTTCTTTCCTCATTTGTTTGTTTCTAAATATGTATTTGAGGTAAAATGTCATATGCTTTATGTGAATTGCATGTCTTTTGGAACTCACTGGGTTTTAACTCATTCTTTTAAATTTGTTTTCCTTAGTAGGGATTGAGAACCCGAGTGAAGGCGCCACTCATTAGGATTGGACATGATCTTTTCAAACTTGTTTAAGAAACTTGAACTTTGTATTTGGGGTTTTGTATTGTAAGTTTTTGAATGTTCAAGTAAGTACTATGATTATATTTTGAGATTGTAAGATGATTCTCTAATTGAACTTTATGTATCTTGGGATTATCATGGTGAAGTAGTGAATTTGAGAGTTGTCGATTGGTTTAGATTTCTTATTGAAATTTAATTTGAAGAGTTAGTGATCATTTGAAGGAGAGAGTCCTGGCGAGATTTAGGCAGACGGTCCACTAATACCTTAGGGTACGCCCTAGGGTGCGGTGGGGCTGTCACAAAGACGGTTATCAAGAAATTCAATAGCAATGTCAACTTCGGGGTATGACAACTTAAGATGGAGGTCATTTTAATTCAAGATAGGGTTAATTTAGTGATACAGGGAATTGAGAAAAAGCTAAAGAATGTGATAGATTTAGATTTTAATATGATGGATAAAATGGTTAGGTTCAGTATTATCTTAAATCTCTTTGATGAGGTTTTGTGAGAGGTAGCCACTAAGACTTCAGCTAAGGCTATGTGGAACAAGCCTAAATCTTTGTATATGAAAAAGACATTTGAGATCGGCTTTATCTAAAACAAAGTCTGTACATATTTCAAATGACTAAAGGTAAACCTACTTTCTTATCTTTATAAATTTGATTCCACTATTATGGATTTAGAGAATATAAATTCAAAAATTAATGATTAGGATTGGGTCCTGTTACTTTTGTGTTCCCTTCCCCAGTCCTTAAAGTATTTTCACAATACTATGATCTTTTAAAAAGAAATGGTTTTTTATCAAAAAATTAAATCTGCATTAAAATCTTAAAAAAATTAATAGACAAGGATATCATCAGGAAATCTAATGAGGGTCAGGCGGAAGGCCTAGTTGCTAGGGGCAGAACTGATAAAAGAGATTCTGATAGTAATAGATCTAAATCTTGACATAGAAATTTGGAGTGCAATTATTGTCACGAAATGGGGCACATTAAAGATAATTACTTTAAATTGGAAAATAAATTAAAGCAAATGGGAAACCTGATGAGAAAAATACTTAGACTATTAAAGCCAGTGTTGCAACTGATAAGAGTGATAGGAATATTTTCTTTATGACTGATAACCAAAGAAGATCTAAAAATGAATAGATTTTTTATTCAGGATGTTCTTATCACATATGTCCCAATAGGGATTTGTTTCCTACTTATGAACCTAGTAATAGTGGAATGTTTTCATGGGCAATAATGTTGTTTGTGATATTGTTGGTAAGTGTACAATACTGAATTATGGTGCATAATGATATTGTGAGAATCTTCACTAATGTTAGACATATTCCTAATTTGAAAAAGAGTCTCACCTCTTTGGGCACTCTGAAGACTCTTGGGTGCAAATACACAGTTGAAAAATGGAATTATGAAGGTTTTTTTAAAGGTACTTTTTTTGTTATTGAAAGCTTGCAATCTTGTAGTTTGTACATTTTGCAAGGTTCTACTGTCACAGGTTCAATTGCTATTTTGTCATCATTTTTATCTGATTCTGATATCACCAAATTATGGCATATGCATTTGGGATACTAAGCAAAAGGGGACTTCTTTGTGGGTAGAGCATTGTACCATTGGAATTCTATGAATACTGTGATTTTGAAAGTAGAGAAGAGTCAGTTTCAGTTCACCAGCAACTCACAAGACGAAAGATACTCTTAACTAAATTCATTCAGATCTATGAGGTCCAACTAGTGTTCTATCTAAGGGTGGTGCTAGATACATACTGACTTTCATTGATGATTATTCAATAAAAATTTGGATTTATATTCTTAAATATAAGACAATGTTCACCAACGGAAAGCTTTGATTGAGAAATAGATAGGTAAACAGATTAAGTGGCTTAGAATAGATAATGGTATAAAACTTTGTGAAGTCAAATTTATTGATTTTTCCAAGAATGAAGGAATTGTTTGGTCACTGTCAGGGTGACGCTTCAACGAAATGGTGTGGCCAAATGTATAAATAGAATGATTTTGAAGGGAGTAAGGTGTATGATCACTAATGCAAGATTGACAAAGGACTTTTGGGCAGAGGCGATCTCTGACTTGTTACATAGTCAATTTCACTCCTTTTGTAGCTCTTGATTTCAAAACTCTTAAGAAATTTTGGTCAAATAATCCTATTGATTACTCTGATTCAAAAGTTTTTAGGTGTCTAGCATACATGCATATGAATGATAAAAAATTAGAACCTTGAGTTAAAAAGTGTATTTTCCTGGGGTATACTTTTGGGGTAAAAAGGTATAAACTATGGTATCCTGATCACAAATTCCTAAAATTCATGATCAGTAAATATGTTACTTTGATGAATTGTCTATATTATCTTCTAAAAAGGAGTCTTCTAATTCTTGTGGTACAGATTATAGTATGCAGAGGCAAGTAGAGTTTGAAATTGGTAGTTCTAGTCTTTCTCAATCAAACTCTTCTATTCAACAAATGCTAGTAGATGCTCTTGAGTCCACTAATAAAGATAATCCAAAAGAGCAGCAATACTCCATAGCCAAAGATAAACCAAGGAGGAATATTCAACTACCACAAAGATATGCAAATTTTCATATGCTTTGTCTATTGCAGAAGAAGCTAATAGAGTTGGTAAACCTTCGACCTACTCCAGAGTAGTTTCTTGTCGGATGCAAATGGATCTTCAAGAAGAAGGAAGGTATTCCAATGGTTAATGATGCAAGGTATAAAAGCATGGTTAGTTACAAAGGGCTACAATCAAGTACAAGTTTTTTATTTCAGTTATATATTTTCACTTGTTGTTAAACATAGCTCTATTCATATTTTGCTTGCTTTAGTCGCCATGTATAATTTGAAGCGGGAATAACTTGATGTTAAGATAGCTTTCCTACATGGTGAACTTGAAGAGCAAATTTACATGAAAGAACTTCAGGGACTTGAAATTGAAGAAATAATTATATAGATTGAAACAATTTCCAAAACAGTGGTATAATAGGTTTGATTCCTTTATGTTAGGTCATGACTATTTGAGGAGCATGTATGATAGTTGTGTCTACTTTCAGAAATTAGATGATAGCTCTTTCATTTATTTGTTACTTTATGTTGATAACATACTCATTGCTATCAAGAATTTGTCAGAAATTCATACTTTGAAGTTGTAGTTAAGTAGCGAATTTGAGATGAAGTGTTTGGGAGTAGTTAAGAAAATTCTTGGCATGGAGATCCAAAGACATCGAGAAGTTAGAAAGTTGTTCTTGACCCAGAAAAATTATGTTAAGAAAGTCTTGGAGAGATTTGGCATGAATAATACTTCTCTTGCTAATTATTTTTGGTTATTTGTTGCTCAGTCACCATAGTTAATTGAAGAGGAAGATTATACGGCACGAGTTCCTCACTCCAATGCAGTTAATAGTATTATGTATGCAATGATTTATACTCGCCCAAATATCTTGCAAGTAGTTAGTATTGTAACTAGAAATATATGTCTTGTCCTAGAAAAGTATCTTGGTAGGTTGTGAAGTGCAATTTCAGATACTTGTGAGGGACTTCAAATGCTTACTTGGAGTTTGGAAGAAATAGTGACACTTTAATTGGTTTTGTAGATTCTGACTATGCCTGGGATCTTAATAGGAGAAGATCACTTTCGACCTATGTATTTTGTATTGGTGGTTCTGCAATTAGTTAGAAAGCTACTTTATAACTTATACTATAGAGGTAGAATATATGGCTATGGTCGAGGCAATCAAAGAAACCTTACGATTGAAGGATTTGTTTGGCAAGTTCAGTTTACATCATGGTGTTACTACTATTCATTGTGGTAGTCAAAGTGCTATTCACTTGACTAAAAACTAGATATATCATAAGAGGATGAAGCAGATTGATGTGGAGTTTCATTTCATTCGAGATACTATTACTCGGGCAAAGTCCTTGTTCAAAAAATTAATACTCAATGGAATCCAGCTAACATGTTCATAGAGCCTCTGCTAGTTTATAAATTCAAAAGATGCTTGGACTTGGTTGGTGTTAATTGTTTGTGATTAGGCCCATTGGGGCATTTGTAGATAAGCAAGAGCAAGTTTGTTATTTATCGATTTTGGGGACATGTCAAGATTAAGATTTATTATGTGAGGCTTTGTTATATATCGGTTATTTTATTAAGGATTATTTTCCTTTGTTGGTTATTTAATATAATAGACCTTTGGTTATATTAGGTGTACCAAACCAAGAGAGTTTTTAATGGACTATTTGGACCTTAAGGTTATTAAGTCTTTTTTGTAGTAAAAATATTTTGGACTCTCTTGTATTTTAGTATTAGATACTTTTTGCGCCTAGAAACATGATCCTAAGACTCTTGTACTCTGTTCTTTATATGGTGGAGTTCTACTCCTCCTCTACTTGGGACGTGGGTCAATTTGAGCAAATCATGTAAATTTGATGTCTATGTGGGCTCTGAAGAACCTTTTCGTCAATTTCTTAGAACCAGACCTAACAAGAACTTTGTGATGTTACTACATATTATATCAACTAAAAGATGTCTTAAAAATTTGAAATTCAAAGTCTTATATTTTGTGAAAACCAAAAATTTGTGAAATTTATTTTCCAATTTTTCACTTTGGATTATCAGCATTTATTGATTTCATGATGAATGATTTGTGTACCTTATTCGCATTGACTATTTATTGATTTACTATTTGGAAAAATGATTTTTTTTTTAGTCTCGATGAGTTTACTAATTGTTGCATGTGGGATTAGTGAATGGTGCAAGTGTGATTTTATGGTGTGTGTGTGTAAGCAAACTTCAGGGAAAAAGAGAGGGATTAGTGCAAAGAAAGTTGGGGAAAACCTAAGAAATGGACAAGTGTCACACTACTAACCAAGTGATGGATTAAGATATTACCAACTAAGTTTCCTTATTTTTCCATTTCATTTTCTCTTGTCGTAAAAGAGAGAGAAAGGGCCGAAATTCTTGAGAAAAAAAGAGAGGGAAAAACTACCAAAAACCTAGCTAAATTCTTGCTTGAATTTGTGAGAAAAGAGAGGGAAAATCTTGATCACACCATCAACCTTTGTTCTAAGCTTGGAAGGGAGGATTTGAAGGAGTTTTTGGTGGCTTGTCATCTTGATTTTGTTGGGAACCAAGAGAGGTAAATGCTAAGACCATCTCTTTTCTTTTCCTATGTTTGATGCAAGATGATCTATGGGCTTAAAGGCAAGAATTTGTGGAGGATCTTAGTTGTTTTCCAAGTAGATGATTAGTGAATTGATGCTTGAGATTCATGAGATGACAACCTAGGTCAAGATGATTTACGTGCAATTTTTTATGGCTTTTCTTGTTAAGAATCTAGGCTAAATCTCTTGACATGCTAATGATGAGTTATTGTACCTTTGCTATGAATTTTGGAATGAGATTGTTTGAGATTTGTTGGAGAAAAATTTGGAAAATTTTGATGGAAAATTTCTGCTTGCTGGTCGAATTGGGAGGTGAAAAATTCTAGTTTTAATCTCAACTTTTCATGATGATTTTTCACTAAATCTTGTTCAAAACACTTTATGAGACTTCAAACTTAAAGTGTATGTCAAAATCATGAGTTTTAAGTGGTTAAAGTTTCAAAAATTTTCTATTTTCATGGCTGAAAATTCTGCTATGCTAGCTGAAGGAATTACAGCTTTCTTTTCTTGCTTTGTTTGGTATTTTTGACATGATTTTGCTATAAAACATTAAGCTATAGATGTGTGTTGATTTTGAGTCAAAATCTTGAAGTTTTATTGGAGATAGAGCTGTTATCGAGTCGAGCTCTGAAGTTCGAAAAAATTGAGCTCGACCTGCCCAAGGCTTGTTAAGGCTGAAGGCTCGTTAAGACTGACCCCCGGTTAAGGCTCTATTCGTTAAGGCTCCCCGACTCTCGACTCCCTCGACTAAGGCTCGCTCGTTAAGCTTCGAACTCGATTCGATTAACAAAATGAACTCTAAATTAAACTCGGCTCAATTTAAATTCTATAACGATTCTCCAGTTAAATGAACTCTATAACAATTCTCCAATTAAATTTAGTTGCCATGGCACTATATTCCATGTATTAGTTAGCCAATGATTCATATATTCTTCATTAGTCCATAAGGTTCTAACTAATTCTCAGTCACTTTAATGTTCAACAACTTGTAACTGTAAAATTGTTTACTTAACAACAAACGAAACCTAAGAATGTTCAATTATTAATGACTTGAAACTGGAGTTAAATGAAATTCACAGTTTGGAATGAACAATATATGCAATTGATCATTGGATACGAACAATATATGCAATTATCAATGGAATGAACTGGTGTTAGTGATGTGTTTCAAAAATAAATGGAATCAATTATACCCCTACTAGATGAAAAGGGATTCACTAATACTAGTTTGACTTTATATTAACAGTTGAAAAAATCATTTTCAGATTCTCTTTTTTACAATTAAAAACTAAAATAACAAATTCGAGCCTATCGAAGCCGAGCTTATCGAGCCACCATCGAGCCCCTCAAAGTCGAGCCTCCTATCCTATCGAGCTCGACTAACGATATCTCGAGCCTTAAATAAACGCTCTAACGAAGCTCAGAAGCTGACTCAATAACAGCTCTAATTGAGAGTGTAACAGCCCCACCTCTCCCAAGGGCAACCCAAGGGTATCACTGCCTAAACTCGCCGTGACTCACTACAAACCCTCAATCATATTACAGACTTCAAATAATCACACTTCAAGATCTCTAAAATAATAATACAAGCATATATTTTTTTTCTTATAATCCTTAATTGAGGTCCAACAATATATGATAGTTAACTTACAAAAGTAAATCCTCAATAATGTCTATTAAAACTCCTATAACATCAATTTCAGGTACAATAAATCTTTAACTTTGCAATTTAATATTAAGCCTATACAAAATTATGAAAATCCTACCAAAGTAACTAGATCCTCGATCTACGTTCCCCACTTCAAGACCTGTTAAGGAAAACAAACTGGGGTGAGCTAACGCCAGGAAGGAGAAACATGCAAGCACGTAATCAAGCAAGTAAGAAAGCCAAGAATTCAGATATAAAGCTGTAAATCAAACATTCACTTTTACTATTGCAATTTTCACCAGGAGATCGTATTCTCAAGGAATCACTACTCGAGGGCTCACATTAGACAAGAGTCTTGGAGTTGGGCTCGGAGAACCCTCTTCGAGCCTCTCTATCTACAGTGAATATGCGCAAGCACCGTGAGCAGTTCATACAGGAAAAATACACAGTAACAGGTAAGGATACAGGGCTCTCAGGAGCCGATTTCCACGGTTAAGCAGTTGAGTCCATTCCATCCCAAACGTTGACTCTCCGTCAACTTAGCAAAGGTAAAGTCTAGAATCTCCACTTGGTACAACCTCCCCAACAGCTTCACCCTCGGGCCCGAAACCAAACAGGGTATAAAAGATAAAGCTACTAACGAGCAATACCGAGCAAGACCTCTTCAATAGGTCAAGCTCAAAGAACAAGACCTAAGGTTCACCAAGCTTCCACCAAGCCCTTACAGGCTCGGGTCCCAAGGATCCCCAATAGGTTTGGGCATCCCCATTTATAACTTTTAAATCGATGGATTATTCCAATCGACATTCAGGCCCAAGTCAAGTACAGTTCCAGTCAAGTCAAATACAGTTCCAGCCAAGTCAAATAACAGTCATGTACATGCAAGTCAAGTAGAAGAGGACAAGCGCGATAAAGTACACTCTCGCCTCAACAGTTTACATTCAAATAAACATGTCAGGTAATTCAACAATTCATGCACTTGACACTCACCGAAGTCAAAAGTCTAAGGCAAAAGCACACAAGATCAATCGAGTTCTCCGGGATCTTCTTGATCACCTGAGACAAATACGAGTACTTTAATTCAAATCACTAACGAAATATTTGATAGATGTCTTTAAAAAAGTCTCAATGAGACTCAAGTCAAGTTCAATGAAATTCCATTTTGAGCTGAAATCTTTGAAAAATCGTAACTTGAGTTATACAAGTCCAAATTTTGCAAGCTTGGTACCGTTGGAAACCTATTTTAAAGTTCTAAAACTTTGTAGAAGGCACCCAGTTAAAATTCTGGACATAATTAGCCCAGATTTTAATTTAACAAACTGCTACAGTAACAAAACAGGACATAGCAGGCTGTCCGACCAGACCACTTTGAAAATTTACCAAAAATTACAGAAAATGAATTGGCCTCTCAAAATTTCAAGGTTTATAGACCTATGTAATAGGTTTCAAATTCCACTAACGGAACTCAATTCTGATACTTGAGCAAGAAATTAAAGCAGTTCAAACAGGGCAGGTTCACAAATCTGAAATTTCTGTTTTCCAGTTTTGCAGGGCATACTTCTAGTCTATATTTGAGTGACGAATTCTACTTCAAAAATCACCAAATTTGGTACACTAATACTTCCATATAGCAGCTAGATTCATACCAAAATTCAACTTAAAATTCGATTGGGAAGGAAGTTTTCTATGCATCCAAACTGGACTGGTTTGCGTTTGCTCCAACCTGCAAATTTTACTTCCTTTTCTTATCCTCATTTTTAACACATCTAAACCACTTCCAATTGGCCTCAAATTCGGACCTAAACTAGTATTAACCTTCATAAGCCTAATGATGATCAAAAATGGTACAAGTTTAGCTCAAAATTTGCACTAAAATAGCCTCAAAAATCGGACAGCATGCCCTCTTGATTTTCCAGTTTTTCCTTGTTTCAACCAACCACCATCTTTGCTTAACCTTTGAGGAGAATTGTGTGGGTCAAATTAACAACTTAACCCTCATATTTAAGCCTCCCAATTAACCTTTAAACTTGCCAAAATCACAGCCCACACATTAAAAGAAAAACAGAATTTTTCTCCCTCATTTTCTTCCTTTCCTCATCCGAATTTTCCTTGAGGTTTTCTTCCAACTTTTAGCAACCAAAATTAAGCATAATGCACTTATATAACATCATTTAACCATCTAGCAAACAATTGCACACATTTAGTGGGAATTCCAAGAGCCCACAAATTTTTCATAATCATCAAATTACACAATAATAAAGCTTAACACTTCAACCATCAAAATCATCATCCATCAAGGTTCTATGAACCTATCAACCACCCAAACCTAACTTTTCATGCTTGGAATTGGAAGAAAATGGACAAAGCTGAAGTTGGTAGAATGTTACCTCTTCATAGGTTAGCAAAATACCAAGAAAAATGCAAGCTTGAGCCCACAAAATCCTCTTCCTCAAGCTCCTTGTCAAAGCCCCAAGATCAAGCTCTACTTAGAGCAAGATTAGTTGAGTTTTTAGGGAAGAAAATGGAAGAAATTTTGAGGGAAAATGAGAGAAAGAAGAAGAAGGAGTTCGGGTGAGAGGAAGGAAGAAATGAATCAATTTTTGGTCAATTTTCTTTGGGGAGTAAATGGAAAAGAAAGACAAGA
Organism: Gardenia jasminoides; assembly: GCA_013103745.1. Classification (NCBI taxonomy): domain Eukaryota; kingdom Viridiplantae; phylum Streptophyta; class Magnoliopsida; order Gentianales; family Rubiaceae; genus Gardenia; species Gardenia jasminoides. The sequence goes on from CM023096.1 coordinate 20,821,592, forward strand.
CACAAGTCTTGTCTTATGCCCCCCAAAGTCAAACCTTGCATAGTAACCTTAATTAGCTATTTGAAGGGAAAATAATTATTCCACTTAGCTAAGGATAAAAGGGTTAATCTTGATTAGGAGAGAGAAATGAAAAGGAATAAATTGAGAAGGAATTAGGGTTAGGTGGAAGAAACAATGGCTAAACAAAATTCTAACTCGAGAGGGTTAAAACAACTTAAACTAAAATCACAAATTCCCTAATTATAATCACTCTTTTAATTCACCTCTAATCACTGAATAATATTTCTAACCTACGGGTGATCATTCTTACATTCCAGTACAACTTAACTCATGGCCCGAATTTCCACCTCGAAAAACGTGTTTTTCTCATTTTCTGTATAATTGATACAAAAAGAGCAAATTTTAAAATAAAATGAATGGAATGTTGAAAATCTACCTGAAAAATTAATATAGAGCTAAATTAAGTTTTTCTCAAAATGAAATAAATTAAACAAATAAATAAATAAATAAATTGAATTTTCATTTAAATTTTCTAAAAATTCGTTTAAATGTAATTTTAAAATAATTGAACGAATTAATAACAATAATATCATTATTTAAAATAATAGATATTAACAATATTTAAAATAAATTTTGGGGCCCTCACAGAGAGAGTTTCTTGTTTTCCTTGTTGATACGTTTCTGAAATTTTCACAGGATCCTCTATGCAGTTTTAGTACATTGGCCATAACTTGGTATAGGAAAATCAAAACTGAGTTTCGTTTGCTGCCTTTGAAACTAGATTCAGAGATCTTTTAATGGTATAAATTTCAGGGCCTGGTTCACTTTCTATCAATACTAGAAAATTTGTAAATTTGCTAAAAATCATGACCTGCTCTGTTTAAGATTTGTAGTAGCAATGGTTTGGAACTAAAATTTGACTTAACTATGAGCTGAATTTCACAAAAATGTCTTCTAAAGATTGTTATTTATTTGAGTCTATTTTCTAATGGTGTAAGTTTTATAATTTGTCGACCTATAGAATTCATGTTATGCTTTTTCAAAGAATGTCGCCAGTGCTGAAAAACTTGGATTGTTTTGATTGATTTGATGTCCAAATTTGTATCTATAAACGAGGCAATTTGTCCCATATTTTCCTTGAACCTTTGGTCTAGCATGTATGTGGTTTTACCGCTTGAATCAAACTAGAAATCATGAGTTTTCGAAGACTTGTGGGAGTGCAAAAATCTAAAATTTTGAGAGAATCCTTGGGGCTTCTTAAATGAGTCTTGGAATGTGAATATTGCCTTATTTGTTGTGGTTTGGGTAGTAAGCCTTATCATATCCTCTTTATTTTCTTTTAGGACGTGAAAGTGAACTTCAAGGAGCACCGAATCTGGACAATTGAACTTTACTTAAATGGTGAGTGTTCCAAGTGCTTGTGAATGCTTGATGTTTTCGCGCTTGAATGACTTGTTCTCTTGATTGACAACTTGGCACTTGAGTGAGTATTAATTGGGTGAGTGTGTACTTTATCATACTCGACTCTTCTTGACTGGATTATTATCTTGTTTCAAGTGAAATGACCTATTTGTAAAATGATTTACTTGTGCTTGACTTGATAGTCATTTGGGTTGTTATCCCATCGACTCCCTTGCGTGTTTGGGGCCCCAAACCCTTTGGCTAGTTGGTCAAATCGAGCCAGCAAAGGATTGGTCGAAGAGATCAACGAACCATGAGTTTTGAACTCGTGAACTTGAACTTGATTTGGTATACTCGAGTGTTATCTTTCTTGAATTTGGCGTGTGGGACCAGTCAGGGAATATATGGTGGACGGAGATTGGCGTGAAGCAGAGAATCTACTTAATAGCATTATTGAATAAAGTTGACGGAGTGTCAACAGGAAACTTGAATCTTGATCAAGTGACTTGAACTAGCTCTTGGAAGCTCCTTATCCTTTTATTTGGTCATGTTACCGTTTTCTTGAAATGTGTATATTTTATCTTGTTTTGATTTACAATTCTTGAGACTTGTATGGTACCTTGTTGGTTGCATGTTTTCTTGGGTCTCATTGAGCGAAAGCTCACTCTTAGTTTTTTTTTCCTTAACAGGGGGTGAACTTGTGGATGAGGGTTTTGAAGAAGGTCGAGACTTTATCTAAGTCTTCTAATTTAAGTGTAACAGAATTGCCTCTTTAGTTTTCTTTTGTGTTGTAAGGTAGAAACTTGGTTCCTGTAAGTTTAAACCTCTTATTTGTTTGATGGCTAGTGAATTTTGATCGAGATCGGTTCTTAATATCATCGATTGGAGTTGTAACTCTTGTTTTGAGGGATTGTATTCACTTTTAAGATTTGACTTGTATTTGAATCCTGATGAGAGTTGGCGATTATGAAACCTTAGAGTACCTAGAGAGAGATGGGGTCGCCACATATTTCATGAAGTTAGATCATTAATATTTATTTTTAAGCTTATCCTCTAAATATGAAATAAATTCTACGGTCACTTGAACTTATATTAACCAGCATATAATGCTAAAAATTATGCATTTTGGTTGAAGAATTTTACTTTGTTAACTAATATTATATTTTCTACATTTGCATATATTTTGTTGAACAATACAGTTATAAATTAATAAAAAGTTCATTTTTTGCATTTCTTGAGTACTACCCCTTAATACATGTGGCTTAAGCACCGTTTGACAAGAGTCAATCTTAGTCCAATGCACTAGATGAAGATATTTAAGGCCAAGGCCCGTGAATCCAAGCAAGACTAGTTATTCTAAAGGCCTATCAATATCCATGACTTCTCTAAATTACGAAGGCCTATCAATATCCTATTTCCTGATTGATTCATACTAAATCTTGTGTTTGAGACCTTCCCTTCCAAAAATTGTATCTATAATCTATTTTCACAAAGGTTTAGATTCAAGTAAAATTGAAGTTAATGTATAAAGCATTAGTTGAGCCAATTTTTAGCATAAGGAAAAAAATACTTTTGATCTCTAGCTTCACAAGTTTTTGACTCTTTTCTTGTCCTTTTTGTGTCCTAATTCTTCTTCATTTCGAGTGTGTTATTGTGATATCCCACATCGGAAAATGCATGAGGAAAGAAAATGTCTATAAGCTTGGAACCAAGGCCTATCAAATAACTTGGGTTAACCATTTTAGCCCAGTGATTTCGGTCCAAAAGTTGCTTGGGCCAGGCCTTGAGTCCAATTCGTCACAATTGGTATCAGAGCATGGCTTTAGATCATTTGGGAAAAATTGCGGAGTGGGCCTAGGTTTGAATTAACCTTGGAGAATGTTAGGTGATTATTTGACGGCAGCAATTAGAACGCATTAAAGGGAAATGGTTAAGTGAATGACCCCTAGGTGAAAGTCCAGTAAGAATCCAATGACACTTGTTCATGTGGAAAAGAAAAGAAAGGATTGGTTTGAGATGGTTCTGATATTATGTTAGATTGCCATATTTAAGAGGAAATTTAAGAGGATAAGTGATAGAATTCAAGAATTGAAAGATGATGTGATATACGAAAAGATAGGGTGATGATCTTTGTGAGCCCTTATACGCGATTAGTGATTGTATGCTTCAAGGAAAAAGTACGAGAGGTAAGTTTCTAAGAGTAACTTTCACCCTTTTCCTTATGTTTAAGCTATGTTGATGTTATGAACTTGTAACCATTGATTTGCGCTAGAATTAGAAGCTTTCCTTGTGAGAAGTTCTTGAATTATGGGATATGATTGCAATTAGAGTTTAAGGTTCATGTAGATTTTTGGGCGAATTATTTTGTGAGTGTGGGGTTATATAAATGGTGATTTGTTGATGATGTTCAGTTTACAATGTGATAGATAAGTTGTTAAGGAACTTTGGACTAAGTATTAATGATATTGTATAGTGGACTTTAACTTGAACTTGACGAATGTAAATTATTTTTGGACTCGTAATATAGGGTTAAGGTGAAAGCTAAACAAATGCTCGCCTACTTTTGTACATGATCCTTGATTTTGTCAAGGTATGATGAAAAAATTTTGTATAGAACTTGATGATATGATGTGTGAAATTGTGCCAAATTGTTTTTGGTTTTCAAACTTGCAACTTATCGTACTTTATTTTATGACTATTTTGTTTATTTAGACTTGTACACTATATGTGTGAATTATGTCAAATTCTACTTAATTCTATGACCTTTCAAATTCTCATTTCATTTTCAAGTTGATAGTATATATGATTTCGTATTTATATGTATCTAGGTTTGTGAGTGAATGGAGGATGGAAGACATGTTAGAGGTCGGGGCCGTGGTCAAGGACGTGGCCTTAGGCAACCCTGAGGGTTAGGGAGTGACCAAGAGGCTGAGAGTAGTCATAACCAAGTGCCGAGAGATAATGCCGGTGATCAAATGGCTACGGCCATTCAACTTATGATGGGGTTATTAGCATGGCTAGTGGACCAACAAGGCCAAATTCCCAATAATCCCCCGAGAAACCCTGTGAACCCTGAGAGAGGTGAGGATAGAGCTTTAACCCCTCGTAAGTTCTTTAGGGAGCCCAACCCTGAAGCAGCGGAGGGTTGGCTTGAAAGAATGGAGCATATATTTGCAACTCTGAGATATACTGAGGAAAGGCAAGCGGCATTTGCCATCTTCCAGTTGGAAGGAGTGGCGCGGTCATGGTGGAACGTTATAATGGCTAAGTGGGAGAGAGAATTATACGAACGTCGCCAACCGTATGACGAAACCCGTACAAGACGAGTCTAGGATCTAGAAGACGTATCGACGCTTGAGACACGAACGCAGCGGAATAAACCTAAACCCGCTGATCACGTGGTCAACGAATCTCGGTACTGGTAGAAGACGCCACAATCTAGCGTATTTCCTAGATTGATAAGTCAAACGAATATCAAAGAAATATCTAAGATATTCAAGGAAGCTTCAAGAAGCATTTTAGAGAACTCTCAAACTTTTTTTTTGTATACAAAAGAATCCCAGTAATGTGACATGGACTGACCATCCCCTAACGAAAGGGTTAAGGCCCAAACTCGTCGGGACTCACAACTGTTCCTCAATCATATTATAGATCTCAAATAATTACAATGCAAGATCTTCAAATTAATAATTACATTTCCAACTAGTCCAAATACTTCAAAAGTACAACAGTCCCAGATTACAAGTAGTACAAGACACAATCCTGCCAGACACACTAGGAAGGATCACCACACATGCCTTACTTCATCTCGAGACCTATGGGGGGGAAAATAAAATATTTTGGGGTGAATTAGAAGCTCAGTGAATATTCAGTGAAAACAAGAAGATTCACGTTTTATCAAATTCATGGACATTTGAATTAAATACCTTTTGTAAAACATTTGAGCCTTTAAAAGAATAACGTGTAAGTCGAAAACATGGTCACACGTTCACATTGAAAATATTTAAGAATTTTTTCATTTAAAAGGATACAAGAAATAGTAATCCCTTAAAGAATCATTCCATAAACACTTAATTTAACAAGCAATAATGTAGTAAACACTAATTCAATGAACATTAATTCAATAAGCACTTAGTTCAAATATTGAAAGGATACGGTATCCTCTGGGAGCAGTTGCAGTCCACTTGATCAACCAATCAACCCTTCTCCTCCTTATAACACCCAGTGGTAATACTTGAGTACACCAAAATCAGTGCCCTAGGCTACCAACCGACCCGACCCAATCCGCTTCTAACTCGAATTGGCCGGTAACGAAGGGGGAAAGGCCTTGTTCAGCCAATGTGTTAAAGTACACATAGCCTACATTCATGCACAAATGAAATATAAATAGTGGAATCATACATAGTTGAGCAGTATGATAAGAGCTACGTCAAGTGCGATAAAGTGCACACTCGCCTATGAACATGTATTTAACACTCACGAGGACAAGTAACATCAAGAATTAAATCACATAAGCACGTAATTCACACAACATGCAAGAAACACTCACAAATCTTTCATAAATTATTCCACTTGTAAAAACAATTTTACTTGGAAATAGTGGTAAATCACTTCTTTAGAAATACTAGTAAATCATTTCAACAAAACATTCTTTTGCAAACAATAACAACATTTTTCATTTGAAAAGGGGTTGGAACACTCACCGATTTAAATAAAGTAAATTTTGGTATTCGCTTTGGAATTCCTTCCATTTCCACCGTCAACACCTAATTTTAAACAAAAGAGATATTTAGGTTTAACTAGCTCAAATGTAGAAGAATCACGCAAATGTAGATCAATCAAAAAATACACGTTCTGAACGAGTCTAATAGCAACAAATAAAGGACACTTTGGTTTCACAGCTTTGACACACCTCGGCGTTTTGATCGCAACTGGTGCTACGCTTATCGGATTGAGGCAAATTTTATGGCGTTTCGAAGCTAAGACATAGACCTACAACTTTCATGACAGGTTGAACCTCAAATCAGACTTAATTAGGGTCGAAATGGCCAAAATTAGAGACACCAGAAGACTGTCAGACTAGGAACAGGCTGATGGAACAGTCTTGGAAGAATGGCTATAACTCAATGTAGAAAAATCAAAATCAAGCTCCGTCAGCGGCGTTTAAAACTAGATTCAAAGACCTTTATAACGGTATAAAACTTAAACTCTAGTTCAATTCCTCTAATCACTAGAAAGTTTGGGAAGTTGACTGAATTTCATTTCTGATTTCATGTCAAAGGTCCAGCTTTTACTTGATTGCTACAATCAACCTTTTAGAATTATTTGCAACTCTTAGTAGGGTGTTCAACATGCTAAAACATCAAATTAAGTCATCAATAAAACATCACAAACCCTTAGGCACTTCATCAAACACATAGAGGTTAAAAACAAAGGTCTAAGTTCAAGTTTTCAAACACAAGAAACTCTTCCACAACTTTTCCTAATCAACCTCAAACGCTTTAAACTCAACTAATCATGCATCCTCCTTGAATTTGAAGATCATTAAAGTATAGATGAATGATTGAGTACCTTGAGAGTTGATAGAGAAATCCACTCCAAAAACTCCAACTTTCCAACAAAGCTTGATGATCAAGTATCAACCTAACTAGGGTTTTCACTTGAAGATGTTTTCCCTCACTAAAATTGCTAGATTCAAGATTAGGGTTTTGGGTGATTTCCTTGTTCTTGTGGCTGGCCAATAGAGAGAGAAAAGGAGGGAATTTTGGTTCAAATTTTTGAAAACAAGAGGTTGAATAGAAAGGCTTAAGTCAAGACATTAGTGGATGGTTGACAAGTGGTCAAATTTTGGCCAAGAATTAGATAAAATCTATGCAATTGTCTTCTAATCCCTCAATTTAAAATGTAACCCATTTAATGCCATATAAGTTTATGCATTTGGCTACATGAAACATATAAAATACAATTCCAAATTAATGTCATACAATGCATACAAAATAGAGTACTTAAAGGAAAACAATGCACTTAATGAAAATTTTATGCTACCAATGTTTAAAGAAAAGGATATGCACTTAAATAAATACAGTGACAAATAATTCATAAAAACTTTAGGGTTCTTGCAAGAAATATAAGCCAATAATTTAAGAAATTTTGGGTATATAATTCAAGAAATTTTGGGTCCTCACAATCTCTCCCCCTTAAGAGAATGTCGCCCTCGACATTCCAACTTGCACCCGACAAACTCAAACCTATTCCTGCATGTCAATCCCTATCAGTTTTTCCATATCTTTGATCTCCAAGAATCCCCAGCATTAGGGTTTCTAGTCAAAGCCTCAAGCTACAAGTTCAAGCCCAGAGAATAGGTCTCATAGAAAATTCACAAGAAGTCTCACGTAAGCAGTTAATCCAAGAAAAACATCCAATCTCATAGACATATATATGGACATTAAACCCTGAGGAACACATCAAATTCTATGATTTATCTCTGTCGAACTCACTCCCATAGATATCGACTAGTGTCATTGTTCATGAAACTCACCTATCACTTTTCAAATCAATCCCATACAATTCTCATCCTTTCCTATAATATAAGAAACCCTAGTGCTCAATATTTTACTTAACAGTCATTTAGTCCCAAGGTCCGGTATCCTAAACTTTAATCCTAGAATATACTACAGAGATCTAAAGCCTAAACTCTGATACCAACTGTGACAGCCCCACCTTCCCCTAAGGCGAACCAAAGGGTTCGGACCGCCTAACCCTCACGGAACTCACTCGCTTCCTCAATCACATTACAGACCTCAAATAATTACAATGCAAGATCTCCAAAATAATTACATTTCCAACTAGTCCAAATACTTCAAAAGTACAACAGTCCCAGATTACAAGTAGTACAAGAGACAATTCTGCCAGACACACTAAGAAGGATCACCACACATGCCTTCCTTCATCTCGAGACCTGTGGGGGGGAAAATAAAATATTTTGGGGTGAGTTAGAAACTCAGTGAATGTTCATTGAAAGCAAGAAGGTTCACGTTTTATCAAATTCATGGACATTTGAATTAAGTACCTTTTGTTAAACATTTGACTCTTTAAAAGAATAGCGTGTAATTCGAAAACATGGTCACACGTTCGAAATTGAAAATATTTAGGAATCTTTTCATTTAAAAGGATACAAGAAACAGTAATCCCTTAAAAAATCATTCCATAAACACTTAAATTAACAAGCAATAATGCAGTAAACAGTAATTCAATGAACAATAATTCAAGAAGCACTTAGTTCAAATATTGAAAGGATACGGTGTCCTCCGGGAGCAGTTGCAGTCCACTTGATCAACCAATCAACCCTTCTCCTCCTTATAACACCCAGTGGTAATACTTGAGTACACTGTAATCAGTGCCCTGGGTTACTAACCTACCCGACCGAATTCGCTTTTGACTCGAATGGGCCGGTAATGAAGGGGGAAAGGCCTTGTTCAGCCAATGTATTAAAGTACACATGGCCTACATTCATGCACAAATGATATACAAATAGTGGATTCATACATAGTTAAGCAGTATGATAAGAGTTGGGTCAAGTGTGATAAAGTACACACTCGCCTAAGAACATGTATTTAACACTCACGAGGACAAGTAACATCAAGAATTAAATCACATAAGCACGTACATCACATAACATGCAAGGAACACTCACAAATCTTTCATAAATCATTCCACTTGTAAGACCAATTTTACTTGGAAATAGTGGTAAATCACTTCCTTATAAATACTAGTAAATCATTTCAACAAAACATTCTTTTGCAAACAATAGCAAGATTTTTCATTTTAAAAGGGGTTGGAACACTCACCGATTTAAATAAATCAAGTTTTGGTATTCGCTTTGGAATTCCTTCCATTTCCACCGTCAACACCTAATTGTAAACAAAACAGATATTTAGGTTTAACCAGCTCAAATGTAGAAGAATCACGCAAATGTAGATGAATCGTAAAATACACGTTCTAAACGTGTCTAATAGCAACAAATAAAGGACACTTTCGTTTAACAGCTTTGACACCCCTCGGAATTTTGATCGAAACAGGTGCTACGCTTATCGGATTGGGGCAAATTTTATGGCATTTTGAAGCTAAGACATAGACCTACAACTTTCATGAAAAGGTCGAACCTCAAATCAGACATACTCAGGGTCGAAATGTCCAAAATCAGAGACACCAGAAAACTGTCAGACTAGGAACAGGCTGATGGAACAGTCTCGGAAGAATGGCTATAACTCGATGTAGAAAAATCAAAATCAAGCTCCGTCAATAGCGTTTAAAACTAGATTCATAGACCTTTCTAACTGTATAAAGCTCAGACTCTAGCTCTCGCCGGGACTCACTACTGTTCCTCAATCATATTACAGATCTCAAATAATTACAATGCATGATCTCCAAAATAATAATTACATTTCCAACTAGTCCACATACTTCAAAAGTACAACAGTCCCAGATTACAAGTAGTACAAGAGACAATCCTGCCAGATACACTAAGAAGGATCACCACACATGCCTTCCTTCATCTCGAGACCTGTGGAGGGAAAATAAAATATTTTGGGGTGAATTAGAAACTCAGTGAATGTTCAGTGAAAACAAGAAAATTCACATTATATCAAATTCATGGATATTTGAATTAAATACCTTTTGTAAAACATTTGAGTCTTTAAAAGAATGACGTGTAAGTCGAAAATATGGTCTCACGTTCACATTGAAAATATTTAAGAATCTTTTTATTTAAAAGGATACAAGAAACAGTAATCCCTTAAAGAATCATTCCATAAACACTTAATTTAACAAGCAATAATGCAGTAAACACTAATTCAATGAAGATTAATTCAATAAGCACTTAGTTCAAATATTGAAAGGATACGGTGTCCTCCGGGAACAGTTGCAGTCCACTTGATCAACCAATCAACCCTTCTTCTCCTTATAACACCCAGTGGTAATACTCGAGTACACCATAATCAGTGCCATGGGTTACCAACCTACCCGACCGAGTCCGCTTCTGGCTCAAATGAGCCGGTAACGAAAGGAGAAAGGCTTGGTTCAACCAATGTGTTAAAGTACACATGGCCTACATTCATGCACAAATGATATACAAATAGTGGAATCATACATAGTTGAGCAGTATGATAAGAGTTAGGTCGAATGTGATAAAGTACACACTCGTCTAGGAACATGTATTTAACACTCACAAGGACAAGTAACATCAAGAATTAGATCATATAATCACGTAATTCACACAATATGCAAGGAACACTCACAAATCTTTCATAAATTATTCCACTTGTAAAAGCAATTTTACTTGAAAATAGTGGTAAATTACTTCCTTATAAATACTAGTAAATCATTTCAACAAAACATTCTTTTGCAAACAATAGCAAGATTTTTCATTTTAAAAGGGGTTGGAACACTCACCGATTTAAATAAAGCAAATTTTGGTATTCATTTTGGAATTCCTTCCGTTTCCATCGTCAACACCTAATTGTAAACAAAATAGATATTTATATTTAAGTAACTCAAATGTATAAGAATCACGCAAATGTAGATGAATCGAAGAATACACGTTCTAAACGTGTCTAATAGCCACAAATAAAGGACACTTTGGTTTAACAGCTTTGACACCCTCGACGTTTTGATCGCAACTGGTGCTACGCTTATCAGATTGGGGCAAATTTTATGGCGTTTCGAAGTTAAGACATAAACCTACAACTTTCATGAAGAGGTCGAACCACAAATCAGACTTAATCAAGGTCGAAATGGCCAAAATCAGAGACACCAGAAAACTGTCAGACTGGGAACAGGCTGATGGAACAGTCTCGGAAGAATGGCTATAACTCGATGTAGAAAAATCAAAATCAAGTTCCGTCATCGGCGTTCAAAACTAGATTCATAGACCTTTCTAACAGTATAAAGCTCAGACTCTAGTTCAATTCCTATAATCACCAGAAAGTTTGGGAAGTTGACTGAATTTCATTTCTGATTTCATGTCAAAGGTCCAGCTTTTACTTGATTGCTACAATCAACCTTTTAGGATTATTTCCAACTCTTAGTATGGTGTTTAACATGCTAAAACATCAAATAAAGTCATCAATAAAACATCACAAACCCTTAGGCATTTCATCAAACACATAGAGGTTAAAAATAAAAGTCTAAGTTCAAGTTTTCAAACACAAGAAATTCTTCCACAACTTTTCCTAATCAACCTCAAACGCTTTAAACTCAACTAATCATGCATCCTCCTTGAATTTGAAGATCATTAAAGCATAGATGAATGATTGAGTACCTTGAGAGTTGAGAGAGAAATCCACTCCAAAAACTCCAACTTTCCAACAAAGCTTGATGATCATGTATCAACCTAACTAGGGTTTTCACTTGAAAATATTTTCCCTCACTAAAATTGCTAGATTCAAGATTAGGGTTTTGGGTGATTTCCTTGTTCTTGTGGCTGGCCAAGAGAGAGAGAAAATAAGGGAATTTTGGTTCAAATTTTTGAAAACAAGAGGTTGAATAGAAAGGCTTAAGTCAACACATTAGTGGATGGTTGACAAGTGGTCAAATTTTGGCCAAGAATTAGATAAAATCTATGCAATTGTCTTCTAATCCCTCAATTTAAAATATAACCCATTTAATGCCATATAAGTTTATGCATTTGGCTACATGAAACGTGTAAAATGCAATTCCAAATTAATGTCATACAATGCATACAAAATAGAGTACTTAAAGGAAAATAATGCACTTAATGAAAATTTTATGCTACCAATGTTTAAAGAAAATGATATGCACTTAAATAAATACAATGACAAATAATTCATAAAACATCAGGTTTCTCACAAGAAATATAAGCAAATAATTCAAGAAATTTTGGGTGTATATTTCAAGAAATTTCGGGTCCTCACAATCTCTCCCCCTTAAGAGAATTTCACCCTCGACATTCCAACTTGCACCCGACAAACTCAAAACTATTCCTGCATATCAATCCCTATCAGTTTTTCCATATCTTTGATCTCCAAGAATCCCCAGCTTTAGGGTTTCTAGTCAAAGCCTTGAGCTGCAAGTTCAAACCCATAGAATAGGTCTCATAGAAAATTCACAAGATGTCTCACGTAAGTAGTTAATCCGAGAATCACAGCCAGTCTCATAGACATTCGTATGGACATTAAACCCTGAGGAACACATCGAATTCTATGAGTTATCTCTGTCAAACTCACTACCATAGATATCGACTAGTATCATTGTTCATGAAACTCACCTATCACTTTTCAAATCAATCCCATGCAATTCTCGTCTTTTCCTATAATATAAGAAACCCTAGTGCTCAATATTTCACTTAACAGTCATTTAGTCCCAAGGTCCGGTATCCTAAACTTTAATCCTAGAATACATTACAGAGATCTGAAGGCTAAACTCTGATACCAACTGTGACAGCCCCACCTTCCCTAAGGCGAACCAAAAGGTTCGGTGGGCCGCCTGCCCAACTCTCGCCGGAACTCACTACTGTTCCTCAATCATATTACAGATTTCAAATAATTACAATTCAAGATCTTCAAAATAATAATTACATTTCCAACTAGTCCACATACTTCAAAAGTACAACAGTCCCAGATTACAAGCAGTATAAGAGACAATCCTGCCAGATACAATAAGAAGGATCACCACACATGCCTTCCTTCATCTCGAGACCTGTGGGGGGGAAAACAAAATATTTTGAGGTGAGCTAGAAACTCAGCGAATGTTCAGTGAAAACAAGAAGATTCACGTTTTATCAAATTCATGGACATTTGAATTAAATACCTTTTGTAAAACATTTGAGTCTTTAAAAGAATAACGTGTAAGTCGAAAACATGGTCACACGTTCACATTGAAAATATTTAAGAATCTTTTTATTTAAAAGTATACAAGAAACAGTAATCCCTTAAAGAATCATTCCATAAACACTTAATTTAACAAGCAATAATGCAGTAAACACTAATTCAATGAACATTAATTCAATAAGCACTTAGTTCAAATATTAAAAGGATATGATGTCCTCCGGGAACAATTGCAATCCACTTGATCAACCAATCAACCCTTCTCCTCCTTATAACACCCAGTGGTAATACTTAAGTACACCATAATCAGTGCCCTAGGTTACCAACCTACCCGACCGAGTCCGCTTCTAGCTCAAATGGGCCAGTAACGAAGGGGGAAAGGCCTTGTTCAACCAATGTGTTAAAGTACACATGGCCTACATTCATGCACAAATGATATACAAATAGTGGAATCATTCATAGTTGAGCAGTATGATAAGAGTTAGGTCGAGTGTGATAAAGTACACAGTCGCCTAGGAACATGTATTTAACACTCACGAGGACAAGTAACATCAAGAATTAAATCACATAAGCACGTAATTCACACAACATGCAAGGAACACTCACAAATCTTTCATAAATTATTCCACTTGTAAAAGCAATTTTACTTGAAAATAGTGGTAAATCACTTCCTTATAAATACTAGTAAATGATTTCAACAAAACATTCTTTTGCAAACAATAGCAAGATTTTTCAATTGAAAAGGGGTTGGAACACTCACCAATTTAAATAAAGTAAATTTTGGTGTTCGTTTTGGAATTCCTTCCGTTTCCACCGTCAACTCCTAATTGTAAACAAAAGAGATATTTAGGTTTTGCTGACTCAAATGTAGAAGAATCACGCAAATGTAGATGAATCGAAGAATACACGTTCTAAACATGTCTAATAGCAACAAATAAAGGACACTTTGGTCTAACAGCTTTGACACCCCTCGACGTTTTGTTCGCAACTGGTGCTACACTTATCGGATTGGGGCAAATTTATGGCGTTTCGAAGTGAAGACATAGACCTACAACTTTCATGAAAAGGTCGAACCTCAAATCAGACTTAATCAGGGTCAAAATGGCCAAAATCAGAGACACCAGAAAACTGTCAGACTAGGAACAGGCTGATGGAACAGTTTCGGAAGAATGGTTATAACTCGATGTAGAAAATCGAAATCAAGTTCCGTCAGTGGCGTTTAAAACTAGATTCATAGACCTTTCTAACAGTATAAAGCTCAGACTCTAGTTCAATTCCTATAATCACCAGAAAGTTTGGGAAGTTGACTCAATTTCATTTCTGATTTCATGTCAAAGGTCTAGCTTTTACTTGATTGCTACAATCAACCTTTTAGGATTATTTCCAACTCTTAGTAAGGTGTTTAGCATGCTAAAACATCAAATTAAGTCATCAATAAAACATCACAAACCCTTAGGCATTTCATCAAACGCATAGAAGTTAAAAATAAAGGTCTAAGTTCATGTTTTCAAACACAAGAAATTCTTCCACAACTTTTCCTAATCAACCTCAAACACTTTAAACTCAACTAATCATGCATCCTCCTTGAATTTGAAGATCATTAAAGAATAGATGAATGATTGAGTACCTTGAGAGTTGAGAGAGAAATCCACTCCAAAAATTTCAACTTTCCAACAAAGCTTGATGATCAAGTATCAACCTAACTAGGGTTTTCACTTGAAGATGTTTTCCCTCACTAAAATTGCTAGATTCAAGCTTAGGGTTTTGGGTGATTTCCTTGTTCTTGTGGCTGGCCAAGGGAGAGAGAAAATAAGGGAATTTTGGTTCAAATTTTTGAAAACAAGAGGTTGAATAGAAAGGCTTAAGTCAACACATTAGTGGATGGTTGACAAGTGGTCAAATTTTGGCCAAGAATTGGATAAAATCTATGCAATTGTCTTCTAATCCCTCAATTTAAAATATAACCCATTTAATGCCATATAAGTTTATGCATTTGGCTACATGAAACATGTACAATATAATTCCAAATTAATGTCATACAATGCATACAAAATAGAGTACTTAAAGGAAAATAATGCACTTAATGAAAATTTTATGCTACCAATGTTTAAAGAAAATGATATGCACTTAAATAAATACAATGACAAATAATTCATAAAAACTTTAGGGTTCTCGCAAGAAATGTAAGCAAATAATTCAAGAAATTTCGGGTCCTCACATGGACCTAGCCTTTTAAATAGGCTAACGTCTTGTAAACTGACTTCTAATTAGACTAGGACTACTACTAACCAACTAATCTTTATCCTACTAGGGTTAGTCCACACAATGCCTTGGCCGAACCTTTATTGGACTTAACCTAACTAATTTAACTACACTCTAGACAAGCCACGGCCACGGTATCAATCTGCCATTGAGACTTTTAGCTTGCTGAGGTTTTAAATATCTTCAACTTGAACATGTAACACATTGACCAAGCTTGCATTGGAATCAAGGCCTTCAATGTTCTTTGGTTTCTCCAAGTGAATCTCGAATAGCATGTACCAACGTTTGCAATGTCCCTTGCATCCATTTGGCTCGAGCACGTGTCATAGGGCCCAATGGAACCTTCACTTGCTCAACGTGCATGACACCCTCGACCTCCTCATCATTCCACGAATGATTTGTCCTCAAATCAACCTCATTAACTGCAAGATAGGGACTAGGATCAGCAACGTTAAACGTAGCACTAACATTGTACTCACCTGGAAGGTCGAGCTTATATGCATTGTCATTTATGCGCTCAACAACTTGAAATGGACCATCTCCACGTGGGAAGAGCTTGTTGTGGCGCTGGACTGGAAAACGCTCCTTGCGCAAGTGTAACCATACCCAATCTCCAGGTTCAAAAACCATGTGACGCCTGCCTTTGTTGGTGTGCTTAAGATATTGTTGGGTACGTGCTTCAATGTTGGCGTGTACTTGCTGGTGCAAGGATTTCACAAAATCTGCCTTTTTCTTACCATCAAGGTTAGTACATTCAGACAAAGGCAAAGGCATTAAATCTAATGGAGTTAAAGGATTAAAACCGTAAACAATCTCAAAAGGAGAAAATTGAGTAGCACTATGGACTGTACAGTTATATGCAAATTCAACGTGCGGTAAGCACTCCTCCCAAGATTTAAGATTCTTTTTAATGATGGCTCTTAACAAAGTAGACAAGATGCGGTTAACCACCTCAGTTTGACCATCAGTCTGGGATGACTGGATGTAGAAAATAAAAGTTTTGTACCTAACTTCCCCTATAAAGTTTTCCAAAAATAACTTAAAATTTTTACATTTCTATCAGACACAATTGACCTAGGAACACCATGCAAAAGGACAACTTCTTTAAAGAAAAGATTAGCGACATGAGTGGCATCGTCCGTTTTATGACATGCAATAAAATGAGCCATTTTTGAGAAACGATCAACAATCACAAAAATACTATCATGACCACATTTACTCCTAGGTAAACCAAGCACAAAATCCATGGAAATGTCAACCCAGGGTTCAGATGGAATAGGTAGCAGGGTATACAAACCGAAGGGTTGTAGTTTGGACTTGGCATGGTGGCAAGTGATGCAACGTGAGACAATCCTCTCAACATCTCGCCGCATACGTGGCCAATAGAAATGCTCCTGCAATATGCTCAAAGTTTTAGTGACACCAAAGTGTCCCATCAAACCCCCTCCGTGAGCTTCACGGGTTAGTAACTCTCTAATAGAACAGGAGGGAATGCATAATTTGTCATTGTAATACAAAAAACCATTATGCACAAAAAACTTCCCTTGACCCGATTTACTACAGGATTTATAAATTTCAGCAAAATCAAGGTCAGTTTCATAAAGCTCTTTAATGAGATCAAATCCAAGGAGTTTAGCATCAAGTAAAGACAGTAAGGCATACCTTCTAAATAGTGCATCCGCAACCGCATTTGTCTTGCCGGCTTTGTACTTGATGACGTAGGGAAATGTCTCCACGAAAGTGACCCACCTCACGTGCCTCTTACTCAACTTGTGTTGAGCTTTGAGATACTTTAGTGCCTCGTGGTCAGTGTGGATGACGAATTCTTTTGGCCGCAGGTAGTGTTGCCATGTCTCCAAGGCACGAACCAAAGCATATAACTCCTTGTCGTAGGTGGAGTAGTTCAAGGTAGCACCATTCAACTTTTCACTAAAGTACGCGATCGGCCTCCTTTCTTGGATCAAAACTGCTCCAATTCCTACACCAGAAGCGTCACACTCAAATTTCAAAAGTTTTGTCAAAACTTGGTAAGGACAATAATGGTGCGTGTGTGAGCTTGTGTTTAAGAAGTTGGAACGCCTTATCTTGAGCTTTGCCCCACTCAAACTTCACATCTTTCTTGATAATGGCCGTTAGAGGGGCGGCAATGGTGCTGAAGTCCTTAACGAACCGGTTGTAGAAACTTGCAAGTCCGTGGAAATTCCTGACTTCACTCATGTTCCTTGGAACAGGCCAATCATTGATAGCTTGTACCTTGCTTTCATCAACTTTAATACCCTGTGCACTAACTTTATATTTTAAGAAAACAAGCTCATTAGTGCAGAAAGTACATTTTTTAAGATTGGCAAATAACCGTTCCCTTCTCAAGACACCTAACACAGCTTGCAAATGTTTCACATGCTCATCAAGACTCTTACTGTAAATTAAGATGTCATCAAAATATACCACAACAAATTTTCCTAAAAATGGTCTAATCACATGATTCATGAGACGCATAAAAGTATTAGGAGCATTAGTTAAGCCAAACGGCATAACCAACCATTCATATAGACCATATTTAGTTTTAAATGCTGTCTTCCACTCATCACCCTCTTTCATCCGTATTTGATGATAGTCACTCTTAAGATCTATTTTTGTGAAGATAACAGCATCATGCAATTCATCTAGCATATCATCTAAATGAGGTATAGGATGACGGTACTTAACTGTTATAGCATTGACAGCTCGGCAATCCACGCATATCCTCCAAGTGCCTTCCTTCTTTGGTACTAGTATGACCGGGACTGCACAGGGACTTATGCTCTCACGAGCCCACCCCTTCTCTATTAATTCATCTACTTGCCGTTGGATCTCCTTTGTCTCCTCAGGGCCCATTTTGTAGGCCGGTTTATTTGGCAAGGCAACACCAGGGATGAAATCTATTTGGTGTTCAATCCCTCTAATTGGTGGAAGTCCACTAGGGATCTCATCTGGGAATACATCCTCATATTCCTGCAACAAAGAAGCAATATGAGTAGGTAAGTCACTCAAAGAATCATTAGACACTAGTAGTACTTCTTTGCAATACCAAACATAGACCACTTGCTTAGATAAGAGTAATTTTCGAACTTCCCTGTTTTTAGCAAGTAGGCTAGGCTTCTTGATGCTTTTGGCCGATTCTTGCTTAGCCAAATTCTTCCCAAGTTCTACTCGAACCAAGGCTTTAGAATCACTCTTCTTCTTGGCCACTTCTTGTTCATGCTCTTGTTGCAATCTTAGTTGATCCTCGTGCACTTGCTGTGGTGTTAAGGGCACAAGGGTGATCTTCTTAGCATTGTGCATGAACGAGTATTTGTTGGTGAAGCCACAATGGTTAGTCTTCTTGTCATATTTCCATGGCCTTCCCAACAGGATGTGAGAAGCTTGCATAGGGACGACGTCACAAAGTACTTCATCCTCATACTTCCCAATCCGAAAAGGTACTACCACTTGCTTGGTAACCTTGATCACTCCACTCTCATTGAGCCATTGCAAGCGGTATGGATTTCTATGACGTAACGTTGGCAAGGATAGATGATCTACCATGAGAGTACTTGCCATGTTAGTACAGCTTCCGGCATCAATGATGAGGCTGCACACCTTCCCTTTGACGTGACACCGAGTGTAGAAAATATTGTCACGTTGGGGCTCATCTACTTTCTTGACTTGTGTTGCAAGGGCTCGTCGTGCCACCTATGCAACACCCACTTGTTCATCAGTTGCGGCTACTTCTTCCCCAGATTCGTCACCTTCCTCAGTCAATGGTGACATGTCAGCATATTCTTCTTCATCATCTAAAATGACGTCTCCACTGGGTAGGATGATCATTGCACGCCTATTGTGACACTAGGAAGCTATGTGCCCAAATCCTTGGCATTTGAAACACCTTTCACGGTTTTTAGGCTTTGTAGTTTCAACTGAGGGTTTCGGAGTTGGCTTGGCTACTTGCTTGGGCGGCTCGGACTTAGGGGTGAATTTGGAGACCCCCGTGCTTGGTCTTTCCCGCTCAAAGGTAGGATTACTCCTCCAAGAAGGCGTAGATGAGGTGCTAGTAGTTCGAGGGTTACCCCTCCTCTTAAGCCTTCTCTCAATCTTGGATGCCTTGTCCACCAACTCGGGCATGTCCACGTAGGTTTGTAACTCGACTAATTCGGCTATGTGGGGCCTCAAACCGTTGAGGAACCTTGCCATTGTTGTCTCACGATTCTCCACAATGCCAGCACGTAACATGGTGATCTCCATTTCTTTGTAGTAATCCTCCACGCTACGATTTCCTTGAATGAGGGTTTGAAACCATTAATGCAACTCCCGGTAGTAGTGGCTAGGGACGAACCTTCTTCTCATAACAGTTCGTAGTTCTTCCCATGTGCTAATAGCTCTTTTCCAATTGCACCTCCTACTTGTACGCTCCTACTTCCACCAAACTATGGCATAGTCAGTGAACTCAAGTGTTGCCAATTTGACCTTTTGCTCGTCAGTGTAGTTGTGGCACTCGAATACCATCTCTATGCGTTGCTCCCATTCTAGGTAGGCTTCAGGATCCTACTTCCCTTGGAATGAGGGAATCTTGATTTTCACGCCTTTGAGTCCTTCATCATTCTTGTTATTTTTCCTCTTAGGTCGGCGAATGAAATCTTCTTCTTCATTGTTGGATGCAAACTCCTCACGATGTGGCGTTTGGTTTTGACCAGCACTTGATTTAGCTTGTGAAAGGTCAAGTCGAGCCATCCTTTACTCTAGGGAGTCCATGGATTGTTTTAACATTTTTTGGAATGCCCCAATTAGTGCTTCATTGTTTGATTAAGATGTGGTAGCTTCTTTCGACATGTTTAGGTAAACCTGCAAAAAGTTAGCAAAGAAACAAATATATATTTCCTCACTCACTCCTTTACGTGTTTACACTCAACACTCGTGTTTTACACTCAAGTTGTTGCTCTAATAATCTCACAAATCTCTCAAAGCTCTTAATAGCTTATCTTGAAGAAATTAGAATCCTTTAAGTAAACGATCAACTTACCAACTTTGGCCCACGAGATTGTGATCAATTCCTCCAAGTGACAAGACTCAAAGAAGATATGTAGAAGGAATAGCAAATGACATGAGAAGATGACAATTTTAAAGACCCTAATTTGAAAGAAATTAAGAATCTGGGAAGTTAACAAAAGAAATCACTAGAATGACACTAACAAAGAATAAATAAAAAAAAATGGACAGAAACAAGGATGACAAGATCAAACAACCACACGTTAGAAAACAAAACAAATGGACACGACAAGAACGAAGCACCTTGCTGGAATTTCTGCCGCTAGGTATTGTATGGAAAAAAATGGATGAGTCGGTCAACATAAAACACTAGCAATGATCTCAACTGAATTAAGGATGAAACCGGACAGAAATCTGAGGTAAAACACACTAGAAAATGAATAAGAGATTGCTTAAATACTACTGGTTCAGCTGCGGGTTCAACTTCCCAGGTTTCCTAGGGAATTAAAATTGGTTGCAAGGCTGATCAGTTTCGGAAATGGAATGGAAGTTTCTCTTGTGTTGGATGGTTTCGGTTCTACTGCTTTAGAATCTCCCCTTGTCCTATCCAAACTGAGATGCAATCTAAGGATTTCCCCAACACTTACTTCCCACAAGATCGGGAAAACAAGGCAGATTCGGAATTGGAATTTAGAAGCAAAATGGGATCAGGAAACCAACAAGGCAGTCGACTGTTTTTGGTTTCTCAAACCTGTTGCCGTTTCTTGTTTATGCTTTTCCCACTCTACACCAAACCCCAAAAGCTGTTATGATCAGGATTGCTTGCTGCTTTTCAGTTTTTTTTTTTTTTTTTAAACGAAGAAGTACAGCAAGGCTTCGGGATTTAGGGATGATCAACAATTTTCAGATTCAATAACCTGTTTTAGATAGACTTGACGGCTTTCAAAGCTATTCTACGCCCTCCCGAAAAAGCTCAAAAAGTCCAAGACCAGACTTGATAACAACCTGAAGTCACCAGATTTCAGTTCTGCCAAGAATGCAACGACACAGCCCAAGACAATTCACAACTTGAAGAATCAGTTTTTCTGTGTTCTCAAGGCTTCAAGACGAAGGTTTCTTCGATCAAGAATGTCAAGGTTTCCAGAATTTTAATTCAGATCTCCAAGAACAAGAACAATGATTCACAACAGTAGCAGCACGACAGCAGCACCTTTTGTTTGTTTTTTTTTTTTTTTTTTTTTTTTGACTCAACAACACAACACGAGATGACCAGATTCTGGTTCAAACTTGAAGCAGACTACGACTCTACAAGAGGTACGACCAGAATTTAACCAACCAGACGAAGCAAGACAGCAGCGATGATACAAGACACGACAGCAATGAACAAAAATTGTGACGACCCACCTCTCCTGCACTTATCACTCTCTCGCGACTCATTCACTCAACCATCCTACAACTTATCAACTAAAACTCCGAACACAATATAATAGGAATAATACCTTACAAATCCATAACTTCAAATTACAAACTCGGAGTACATAAATCCTCCATTCATACAATCAGGTTCCATATTACAAAAGCTTTCAATAACCATAATCCAAAGTTCTCAAAATATTCAACATAAGTAAACCCTAATTCTAAGGGTTAACTTCTCCACTTGGGTACTCATTTCTTGTTAAGGAAAACAAATAGAAAAGGGTGAGCTAAAAAGCCCGTAAGTTCCCAAAAACATGCAAAGCACATAACACATATGATTTTTCACTTCAAGATTCACACTTGGAAATAAACAAGTAAGGAAAGCCAAAAATCACACAAGAGTAGGATACAAGTAGCCCTCAGGGGCTAGGGTCCTCGAAGTTGGAGCACATTCCTGGACCGGTGCGCAATTCTCGTAATTGACACTCCGTCAACTTTCATACTTACAACCAAGTAGAACACTACTTACTCCTTTCTCTACCAAAACCCCCAACCGGGCCCGCCAGCGTAACAGGAAATTTATATTTGTGTATTGTTCTACAACAGGGACAAGGCCATATGCCAAGTCTGGAGTACACAACTGGTCACGTAGCCCAAGGTTGTTAAATCTCCTCGACCTAGGTCTTCTCAACGGCTCGAGTCGATAACTTATCAAGGGGATTAAGAATTTTCAAGATCAGAAAATACAAAACACGTCACATCACTTCATATACTTCAAAATAGGATTCATGTCACAAGTCAAGAGATTCAAAGTATACTTGAAATATCATGACAACACTTTTGCAAATGGTACCATTCAAATGGGAGTAAGTGCGATAAAGTACACACTACTCCATTTGATGGATGAAAAATCTGCTTTTCACGACAATTCACTTAATCGGACACATTTCAAATTAAATGCACATAGTCAAGTATCATGCATGAAAACTCACCGAAATAGTAGGGTTCAGCTTCCACGTAAGGATCAAATTCAGTTCCTTGCACACTCGCTAAAACAATTTCAAAAACAGTAGTTGAGATTCACTCCTTCACTTATTAACTAAAACATTTCACTTCATAGTTTCCAATCAATATTTTTCCCAAAATCCCTCAAGGAAAAACATTCATTTTACATGATTCAACGTTTCAAATGATTCTTTTAAAGATCACTATCTCATTTCAAATATGACACGTCATCGATGTACTCACTAATCCCTACTTTCACATTTTCTTTAATAAGACACTTAACTGAGGTTTATCACCTCAAAATCACTTTTATCACAAAACTCAACACTTACTCTTTGTCAATACTTTAACATAAGTTTAGAACACTTCAAACCATATCTTTATTTTCAAAATTCATAAGATTTGGTCACAATACAGTAAAACCCTCAAATTCCTTCAAATGACATTTTTCATTCAAAAGTTCACGAGACATTTCACTTTTCATCTTTTAAAATTCATACACTCATAATTGAACATAAAATGCATTTTCTTAAACAGAAATTCATCAAGGATAATCACAAAATCTCGAAATCAAACATAGAAATTACCAAGCATGGGTTTGGCCGTCTTATACATTTTTCTATCAAAATTTCCAACAATAAAACCCTACTTTCTAACCATATCATAACAAATTTCACAAATATCATTCAAATCCCAATCAGGTCCTCAAGTCCGCTACCTAGAGGCCACCTCAAGTCCGCTACCTAGGTTGGGAATTCAAGAGCCCAACTTCATCATTTCAAATATAGCCATTTTTACCAAAGTAAACCACAGATCTACGATATTTAACACTAGTAAGCTACATCTAGTAGTTTTGAATCTTATACCTTCAGATCTAGAAAGATCCAACATGATCTCGCGAGCTCATTTTCAAGCAAGTTGCTTCCAAACATAGAAACACCCAAAAGCCTCGATCTTAGTCCAAGATCTTCGTGCTTTGATGATGATTTCCAACACCAAACTCAAGAACAAGCACAAGATAACCCACACAAACTTTCCTTCTCTTTCTTTTCTCTCTCTCCAATTCGGATCTTCCCCCCTCTTCTTCTCCCTTCACACGGCTGCCATGATGGAGGAAATATCACCCAAATCCTTCACCAAAGATCCAAACTTCAAGTGGCTAGATGAAGAAGAAATTGGATGTTCAAGCCATAAGCTTTTCCTCTCTTTTCTTCCTCAAGAAAATCGGACCACTCCTCTCTCTCTCCCCTCTCTCACGGCTACCAAGATGAAGAAGTTGATGGTCTTCAATGGTGTCTTGAAGAATCAAAACAAGAAGGAAGAAGAAATGGAAGAACTTGGAGCTTTTCTCTCTCTCTCTCTCTCTTCCTCACTCTCTCGGCACTCTCTCTCTCTATCTCTCAAGGTTGCAGCTGCAAATGGAGTCCAAAGGTGCAAGAAAGTCAAGGCTAAAAGGTGACAAAAAGTGCACTTTTCCTTATTTTAAGGAAAAGTACTTTTTAGGCACTTTATGTCGCGTCACATGCTACAATCCAACTTACACTATTTTACTCCATTCCAACACTATCCAATCTTAATAATATTTTCATAATATCACTACATATGCTCGATTTCAACTTAAAGTCACTAATCACGCTCCAGTAGAAAATTAAACACTTAATTCGGCCAAAACCGCACACCGGCAAATAATTCGTATAAAATTCTCTAAATTGAAATATATTCACTTTAAACATGTATTCACTCATATTTCAATAAATAATCACAATATAAACAAATTTAGGCATTTTTTTAAAATAATTCTGAATTTTGAAGCCTTCATAAAAATTGACAATAACAAGAAGAGCACGGACAGGACTTGGAAATGACTCAACAGGATTGACGGATGAACAGAATTTAAACCAAATAGAATGAGATAATACAACACCAGAAATGAATGAAACAAACGATACAAGGCAAACCAGCAACGAAACAAGGCAAAATTAGAAACGTAAGATTTGAAAAAAAAAAAAAACAAGAGGACAGATTCGGACCAAACAGAAAAACAAGACGAAACACAAACTTGACTCGAGACAAGGGATATAACGTCATACCTTCAACTAGCTCTGATGCCAGCTGAAACGAATGTCGCCAACCGTGTGACGAAACCCATACAAGATGAGCCTAGGATCTAGAAGACGTATCAACGCTTGAGACACGAACGCAGCGGAATAAACCTAAATATGTTGATCACGTGGTCAACGAACCTCGGTATTGGTAGAAGACGCCACAATCTAGCATGTTTCCTAGATTGATAAGTCAAACGAATATCAAAGAAAAATCTAAGATATTCAAGGAAGCTTCAAGAAACGTTTGAGAGAACTCTCAAATTTTTTTTTGTATATCAAAAGAATCCCAATAATGTGACATGCGGACCTAGCCTTTTAAATAGGCTAACGTCTTGTAAACTGACTTCTAATTAGACTAGGACTACTACTAACCAACTAATCTTTATCCTACTAGGGTTAGTCCACACAATGCCTTGGCCAAACCTTTATTGGACTTAACCTAACTAATTTAACTACATCCTAGACAAGCCACGGCCACAGTATCAACCAGCCATAGAGACTTGTAGCTCGCTGAGGTTTTAAATATCTTCAACTTGAACATGTAACACATTGACCAAGCTTGCATTGGAATCAAGGCCTTCAATGTTCTTTGGTTCTCCAAGTGAATCTCGAACAGCACGTACCAACGTTTGCAATGCCCCTTGCATCTGTTTGGCTCGAGCACGTGTCATAGGGCCCAATGGAACCTTCACTTGCTCAACATGCATGACACCCTCAACCTCCTCATCAGAGAACAAACTCCTAGAATTTGGGTGAATTTTGTGAGGGAGTTCAATGAAAAATATCTCCAACCTTTGATTCAAAAGAAAAGGGACTATGATTTTATAAGGTTTCGACAAGGTATTCTTAGTGTGGTGGATTACGAAACTTAATTCACTAGGTTGTTTAGATTTGCCCCGGAATTGGTGGCAACGGAGCCAAGAAGAATTAGACGATTTATTCAGGAATTGAATGTGAAGATTCAGGAAGCCCTAGCGGCGGCCCAAGTCAATACCTTCACTGAGGCCCTAGAGAAAGCTCAAAGGGTTGAGAGTGCAAAGTCCTAAATGAAAGTCTTCCAAACTCAAAAGAGAGGTGCACCAAGTGCTAGTATGGAGTATAGTAACAATGACTCACCTTTGTTTAAAGTGGGACAAGGGGCGGGAGGAGTTAGACTTTTTGGATCATACGGAAGTATCCCACTAAGAGAAATTCACTCGAGGGGAGGTCAATCAAGAGGAGCCCAGGATGGGCGAGGGTTACAAAGAAATACCCCACAAGGGACCCAACCGCCCAGTTCCCATGTGGGTTATATATTCTGTGGGAAATTAAACCACTCTGAGAATGATTGCTGGAGGAAATGAGGAAAGTGCTTCGGTGCAGGAGTTCAAAGCACCAGAGGTCTACTTGCCCACTTGTGGTTGAGAAGAGGAATGAAACCCAACAGCCGGCCAAATCCAACACCAGGCCATCTAGTATGGGGAGTAATAGATCAAGAGCGCCGGGTAGAGCATACGCAATAGCCCAGTATCAAATGCATGGTTCGTCGAATGATGTAGAAGTATGATTCCTATTTTCCCCATCGCTGAGCTAAAATTTTAAAAAGATTCTTGTCTTAGCCCTGCATTCATGAGAAATATTGAGGTGGAACTTGAGAAGCTATCTTTTAAATTGGAAGTGAGACCCACTGAGGACTAACGTTTAGTTGCTAATATGATCTTTAGGGATTGTGCAGTTTAGGTTGATAAGTGAGAAGTATTGGTGGAATTTAACAAGTTCAGTCATTAAGATTTACGACGACATAATGGAGATAGACCCTAAGGTGCGATGATGGCTAGAGAATTTCGAGGATGAAATTCTTTTAAGGGGGGAAGGATGTGAGAGCTCTCAAATTTTTATCTTTTTGAAAAATAAATAATAATGATAATAATTATTATTTTATTTGATTGCACAAAATTAGTTGTACTTTTATCTATTAAGTTATTGTTTTACAACTATTAGGGTTTTCTTTGAGTTATTTGTCTAGTTTTCTATCGGCTAGCGTTAAGAGTTAATTTTTAAGATGTGATGTGGACTATCGGAGACTTTAAAGAAATAGAAGTTTGGTTGGATAATGTTGGATGAAGGAAATCGAGTAAAAGCTAAGTTGATGAATAACAATGCAACACGTGGCGTAGTTGTTGGGTTGTTCAACTAACCCTTAAATAAGGCAAACTCAAGGTTGAAGACTTCATTTCTCATCTTCTTCTTCTTCCTTTAGAGAGAAAGACTAGAGAGAAGGGAGAGCTCCAAAGAAATTCTCCATCTTTCTTCTTGAAGTGAAGTCTTGAGAAATCACCAAAGTCTCCATCTTTTTCCTTCTTTTCTTGCAAGCCGAGAGAGAGAGAGAGAGAGAGAGAGAGAGCCGAGAGAGAGAAGAAGATTAGTCATCCTTGGATCTTGAATATTTTTGGAAGAAATCAACAAGTAAACAAGAAGATCTTTGGACATCTTCGAGGAAACACGAAGAAGGAAAGCTAGAAAAAATTTCTTCGTGAAAATCTCGCTAGATCTTGTTAGATCTTGAGGTAAGATTCAAAATCAACCTTGATCCTTTAATTTCTAGCCATGAAAATAATAGATCTACTTGATTTATGCAAGATCTATGGTGGATCTAATAGTTGCTTGAAGATCCGGGCACCAGATGTTCTAGTGACCCTGAAGCTTGTTATAGATTTGAATCTTTGGTTGAATCTTGTTAAAAATTGGCTATTTATACCATAGGGTTAATGATTGATGAAGCCCTTATGGATTTGATGAGATTATGTGGAATTTAATGGTTGATTCTTGGAGAAAAATTTGAGAAAATATCTGCTTGCTGGCCGAACAGAGGGCTGAGTTTTCAACATGGATTTCGAAATTTTCATGGTGTTTTCTTGGCCAAATCTTGTTCAAACAATTCTTAAGACTTTGAACTATAAATGTATGTTAGATTTGTATCAAAACTATGAGTTTTTGAGGGAAAGAAACTATTTTCTCTAACTTGTCATGTCCTAGAAATTTTCGCAGGGTTGCCTGCGTAGCCTCGAGAAAACGAGTATAACTTGATGTAGAAAAATCAGATTTGAGATCCATCTATTGTGTTGGAAACTAGACTCAGAGATCTTTAAAATCATATAAATATAGAGTTTAATTCATTTTCTAAAATTCTCAGTAAATCCGCAAATTTGACTAAAATTCAAAACCTATTCTGTTTCTTAGGTTTAAAATAGAATTTTGAACAACCAATTTGACCTTCTTATGGACTTAATTTCATAGGGGTGTCTTCTAACAGTTTTTAGATCTTTCAATCTAATTTCCACTATGTGAATTTTATGATTTTTGGACTTATAGAATTTGAGTTATGATTTTTCAAATGTTGTTGCCGATGATGAACAGTTTTCCAGCCAAGAAGCACTTTGGTGCATTTCGCATTTGTTTCACACCTCTTGGTTCTAAATGCATTCTATTCATTCCATGATACCCTTGAATTCTTGTTTTGCCATGTACATGACTTTTTCCTTAAGTGGAGCAAGCAAACCATATGGTTTAGGAGAGTTTTGAGGGAAGAACATCTTGGGACTTCTCAGTAAGACTTGGAAGTAGTACTTGCATAATTGTTATGATTTAGAGTAGTGGCTCTTATTGTACTTCATTTCCTTGATTTTAGGACTTGGAGGAGCCGAAGGAGCACTTGAACTAGACTTGTGAACTTGGCATTTAGTGGTGAGTATTCCATCTCCTTTTTCAAATGAAAAATCTTGCTATTGTTTGCAAAGGAATGATTTGTTGAAATGATTTGCTAGTATTTATAAGGAAATGATTTACTATTATTTCCAAGTATAATTGATTTTACAAGTGAAATGAATTATGACTAATTTGTGAGCATTCCAACTTGTTTTCCATATGAAATGTTTTTACTGCTACCAATAATCTATGAAATGATTTACTTGCGTTTGCCTTGAGTTTTGTGGCCTGAGCGGAGCTATGTGCTACGTCCATATGGGACGGGAGCCACCTCTAGAGATCCGTCTTAACACTTGAAATGCTGGTTAGAGCGGAGCTATGTGCTACGTCCATATGGGACGGGAGCCACCTCTAGAGATCCGTCTTAACACTTGAAATGCTGGTTAGAGCGGAGTTATGTGCTACGTCCATATGGGACGGGAGCCACCTCTAGAGATCCGTCTCAACACTTAAAATATTGTCCTGAGCGGAGCTATGTGCTACATCCTTGGAGACGGGAGTCACTTCTAGAGATCCGTCTTACTCCTTGAAATGTTTACCTGAGTGGAGTTATGTGCTACGTCCTTGGAGACGGGAGTCATATCTAAAGATCCGTCTCACTCCTTGAAATATTTACCTAAGTGGAGCTATGTGCTACATTCTTGGAGAAGGGTGCCACCTCTCGAGATCCATCTCACTTCTTGAAATGTTTATCTGAACGGAGTTATGTGCTACGTCTTTGGAGACGGGACCACCTCTAAAGATCCGTTTAGTAATGATATTTGTTGCACTGTTTCCCTTAGGTTAATTATGTTGTATGTCCATCTTGCTTTTGATACATATAAAAATGCCTATGTGTTATGTATGCCTTGGAGTCTCATTGAGCGAAAGCTCACCCCGTTTTTAATATAATTTCTTCAAGGGCTGAGCATTTGGACTAGCGACTTGGCAAATTGGCAGTAGATTGAAACTGTGGTTGATTATATTAATGATCTTTTGTAAAATTGTTATTTGAATGTATAAGTGTGGAATATATGAACTTGGGCAGGTTTTTTTTTTGTTTTGTAATCTAATAGTGATTCTGTATGTATGGACTGACAGATTCAAATTCTTTTTGGAAGTTTGTACTTAAGCATGAATGTTATATGTATATTGACGGTTTAAAATTTCAATATTTTAATTGAGAATTGTTAGTGAGTCCTGGTGAGAGTTGGGCAGGTGGTCCACCGAATCCTTTGGTTTGCCTTAGAGAGAGGTGGGGTCGTCACAGTTATCACCCTTTTATAGTTTGAGACAATTGAATGAATTTAACTATTTATTCCGCCAATGTAAAGGAGTAACTGAATTTTATCCAAAAAAGAGGAAGTGAAGCAACTAGAGAAAATTAAATTCTCTCAGCTTTTTTCGTTATTGAAATCAAATGATTCAACTGAACTAAAATAAGTGGACGAGGACTAAGATTATCACATTTTGACAGTAATTAAGAAATAAATTAGAAGTATCAGAATACTTCAGAAACTATTTCAATGATTCACACTTAATTTTATTAAACGTCGTATTCTTGGAGACCAGGAAAGACGAATAAATCATGTTGCTAATGATCAATGCAGCAGCCAAAATAATACTTTAAATAATAATTAATGAACTTCTATGAAGGTCAACCCATGAAATTTGGAATGCGTCAGTGGTGACTCTTCTATGAATCCAGCAAAATTGACCACAATTTATTTATAAGTGGTGGATTAAGTTTAAATTAGTTTATAATGAAATGTTAATGAATTGAAAAAATAATGTTTTGATGTGCCTGCGTTTTGTAGTTGCTAGTGAGGGCCACAGGGCAAAACGTCATGCATGACATATTGACACATATACAATTGACTTATATTAAATATCATCTTAACACGTCCATCGATTAGAGTAATCTGCTTAACAATTAATTGTGATATCACACTTAAATCTTTCTTCTGGAAATGCTTTCACATATTCGGCACCTTGAGCTTGTATATATATTTAATCTTTCTTCTGGAAATGCTTTCACATATTCAGCACCTTGAGCTTGTATATATATTTTTGTATCTTTCTTAGCAATGTATATATACACACACACATGCAGACACAATCTGATAATATATACACACTATCACGGTTAAATATATGACACATATATGAAATTTGAATTTCAAATTCAAATTCAAATTCAAATTAATTATCGTGCATCCTAGGGTGATAGTGTATGCACTATCAACATATACATGATACAAAGAAATTGCATTAAGGCTCTTTTTAGATTTAATATTTGTTATTCAATATTAGTTAAAAAGTTAATCTTATATATATTCAAAACTGTATATACCATTACGGATGGATGCTTGACACATCAACAAAATTTAGATTTCGAATTTAAATTTTACACATGTATCATACTTTTAACGGTGATAATGTATGCAATGACAGTGCATATAAGATTAAAATCTAGTTGAGTTAAAATAGTATATATCACTAAAATTTGACATCTCATTGATGTCTCCTCGTGGAAATATATATTATGATTTACTGATGTATACTCCGTTATCCCTATAATTTGACATCTCATTCAAGTGCCCTCGTGGAAGCACAAAGATTTGAGGGCTAGCAATTTCCAACCTCAAGTTTGCAACAACTATCAAATGGGGCTAGAAATTTTACAATATAATATGTGTATGTGAGAGTGAAAGATCGGAAAAGTGTTAATGATGTATGCTTCAATGATCCAAAACCACCACTAGGTGGCTCTTTTTTTATGAGGGAAAAAATGAAGGAAAAATAAAGTATGTTTGCTCCAATAATAAAGAGGGTTGTTCTAAAACCCTCGTGCAAACGCAAAGGTTTGCTGAACAAAAGAGAAAGAAAATTGAGTTCTGACTATTCCTCTGTTTATGGAAATTGTTAAACAACATTAAAAACTTTTTTCAAGGCAAATAGAATTAAAAAGTTTATAGTTAACTAATTGAACCAATCTCACCACTTCAAAGTTCCATGTTCAAAGAATAATCTCCATCAAGATTTGAACAATCGAATTTCAGCTAAGACAAAACGAAAAATAAAATAAAACAGTAAATAGAAATTTAAAAAAGAATTGTTTCAAATTTTTGCTTTTGCTAAACCAAGAAACTGCTACAGTTTCTTCATTTTCAAGTTCTAACAACATTGGGCTTTTCAATTTCATATGTTGTTATTATCTTTTTGGGCGTATACTAGATACAAATGTAGCATCCATGAAATCCTATGTAGTTGTATAATTTAAAAATAATCTCTTGTTAAAAGACACTACTACCTTGATTAAAATGTCTTATGTACATCTCAGTCTTTCTCATTTCATGCATTTAATCAAAGAAAAAATAGACTATAATAAACTGTGTAAAATTTTGATTAAAGCCCAAAGTTATAATTTATTACAAGTTTTTGTGGCTATCAACACTATTTTACATGATTGAATAATGTCATTCAGGTGAGTTTAGTAACGTCCAAGAATTGCCGTCAACTAACCCCCCCCCCCAAAAAAACCCCCCCGGGGAGAAAAATTGTCACTATCTTCTCCTCCACATAGAAGAAGGCCCCTCCTCAGTTGGCGATGCACGGAGTTAATGTTACAAACTGGGGCATCAGGCACAGCGGAAAAATAAAAATTTTAGCCCCAGATTCCTACCAGGAATCACCCTAAGTTCTACGTATGACTTACAAAGGAGGTCTAGAGGATTACCTTAATCCGCAGATGACGCCTCTGACTTGTCTGAGAAGGCTGAAGATCCCCTGAGCAGCAGTCCAGATGTCCTGCCTCTACAGAAATCCACGCGAGAGTGCTTCTGGATTACTCCTGATCGTCTCTACGATCTATGTGTGTGTGTGTGAGTGAAGAAGAGGTGCTAGCCTTTCTCACTCTCACTCACAAACTCTCTGTTTTTCTCTCTACGTAATGTTTCTCTGGAGAACTTTTCTCTCTGTAATCTAACTATCAGAAGTTATCAACTCACCCACTTCCCTATCGTAGTATTTGATACTATTAATAGGATAGAGAGAGAGAGAGAGATAAGACAGTAACAGAAGGATGAGATAGGGTCAGGTGGTTTGATTCAAAATCAAACCACCGTAACATCTGATGGGTTCCCTATCCTCTTCTGTTATCTGACAGATAATAGATAGCCATTTTATTTTATCTGTCAGATGACCCCAGGATTTATTTATCTTTATAATTAAACCCCAGAAGTATTTATTTCCAAGTCCCTACTTGGACACACAATTTAATCCAGAACCCAATCTCTATGCGTGTGATCCAATAGGTCGCAAATACACTGGTAATAATTATGAATTATAATTCTTAAAAGAATTAGATAAAATAAACACTTTTATTTTATCATTAATTACAATAATTAATTATTCATAATTATAATTTGTGAACGGTGTCTAGCAACACATCAGAACCACCCAGGTATTTGGAATTGGTCAAGGGGAATTCCGACCTAATCTTTCCATGGAAAATTACCGTGTAATTATTATCCTTTCACCATCGATATCCAATTAGTCAGGGAATAAGGAACAGGTACCAATTCTCTTAATGACTAATTAATTTTCTAGTTCCCGAAGTTAACCTTAGATTAGGTTAACTTGAAGACACTCTTCAATTAATCTATTGTAGTCGACTACTAAGGTTACATTCCAACTAGTGGCCTTACTGGATATCAGCTCCCACTATCAGAGTGGTGAATCCTCTCTTGATCACTCACCATCTTTCCATGCTTCACACTACCCCCAATTTCTATCCTTTAAGTCACTCCTGGTGAGTAACAAGAAACAGAATCAAAAGGTAGTAATTCACACTCAAGATACTATGGTGATCTCAAGTCTAGGATCACTTACACAATTTTTCATAAGAGATTCAACCATTGGCACTAGATATCCTAATGGGATATCTGTGTGGATCATTCCAATGAATTTGTACTTTACAATCCATCTACACATTAGCCTAGGTATCCCGATACCATAGTTGATGCGAACAACCACTACTTACACTAAGTAGGGGCTAACTGTGTACTAGTCTGTCCGTATTAATGATGTCCTGTCTCATTATTACTATGACTAGGAAAATTTAAGACTATTTATTATAAATGTGATTGATATCTCATTAGTCAACAACTCTTGTGACTACCATCACATTAATAAATATTCTAAGGACTTTATCAGTTATATCAAATATTAAACAGATAAAATTGGAAGTTCATAAAATACAAAACTTTAATTAGGAATGCATTTAAACAAAATAATTGTTTTAGGGCATACATTCCAACAACCTCCCACTTGCACTAAAACAATTCATTCATAATTCTTAATCCAAATGAAAGGACATGACTATCATGTTTCTTTTGAGATAGTGCCTTAGTAAGAGGATCAGTTATGTTATCCTCAGTGGGGACTCTCTCTATCTTTACATCATTCCTG
Source organism: Gardenia jasminoides (assembly GCA_013103745.1). Taxonomy (NCBI): domain Eukaryota; kingdom Viridiplantae; phylum Streptophyta; class Magnoliopsida; order Gentianales; family Rubiaceae; genus Gardenia; species Gardenia jasminoides. The sequence continues at coordinate 20,855,820 of CM023096.1, forward strand.
GCAATTATTTTCCTAATTAGGTGAAATCTTCTAACTACATGTTTGGACCGTTGATGAGACCTAGGTTCCTTTGCCTGGACAACAGCCCCATTGTTATCACAGTACAGAGTTACTGGATTAACAATGCTAGGAACCACACCAAGTTCAGACACAAACTTCTTGATCCAAACGGCTTCCTTAGCTGCCTCCGCAGTTGCAATGTACTCAGCCTCTATTGTAGAATCCGCAGTGGTGTCCTGTTTGGAACTCTTCCAGCAGACGGCACCTCCATTGAGAGTAAAGATGAAACCCGACTATGACTTACAGTCATCCTTGTCAGACTGAAAGCTTGCATCTGTGTAGCCCTTAAGTTCCAACTCACCCTTTCCATATACTAAGAACAAATATTTAGTCCTTCTCAAGTACTTAAGAATGTTCTTAACGGCTATCCAGTGACCTTCACCTGGATTAGCCTGGAATCTGCTCGTGACACTTAAAGCATGGGAGACATCTGGTCTTGTACATAACATAGCATACATAATTGATCCGATTGCCGAAACATATGGAACATTATGCATCTTATCAATCTCAACTTGTGTCTTAGGACACATGCTCTCAGAAAGGCTTATCCCATGAGTCATAGGTAAGAAGCCCTTTTTCGACTGATCCACGCTAAACCTCTTTAGCACTTTATCTATGTATGTAGATTGTGAAAGACCAAGCAACCTTTTAGATTTATCTCTATAGATCTTAATACCCAGTATGTAGGCTGCCTCTCCTAAATCTTTCATGGAAAAGTGTTTGGATAACCAACCTTTCACTGATTGTAACATTGGGATATCGTTTCCCATTATTAATATGTTATCCACATATAATATAAGGAAAACGATTGAACTCCCACTAACCTTCTTGTAAACACAAGACTCATTCGGATTTTTGAGAAAACCAAACTCTTTGATTGTCTCATCAAAACGGATGTTCCAGCTCTTGGATACTTGCTTAAGTCCATAACTTGCACACCTGACTGGAATTTGGCGATGTAAAGCCTTCAGGTTGTGTCATGTACACATCCTCTTGCAGATTCCCATTAAGGAGTGCAGTCTTTACATCCATCTGCCAAATTTCATAGTCATGATATGCTGCTATTGCAAGCAATATCCGAATGGATTTAAGCATAGCTACTGGTGAGAAAGTTTTATCGTAATCGATTCCCTCTTTCTGCTTGTAGCCTTTGGCAACCAGTCTAACCTTATAGGTAATCACATTACCATCCATGTCGGTCTTTTTCTTGAAGACCCATTTGCACCCTAGGGGTTTTACCCCTTCAGGTGGATCAACCAAGGTCCATACATTGTTGTCATACATGGAATCCATTTCAGAATTCATGGCCTCTAACCATTTGGAGGAGTCTGGACTGTTCAGAACCTCTTGGTAGGTAGTAGATTCGTCATCTTAAATGACTAGTACGTCATTCCCCTGACTCACAAGAAATTCATATCTCTTGGGATCGAATCGTACTCTTACTGACCTACGGGGCTCTTGAACGTCCACAGCTTCCATTTGTGTCTCATCACTATGTGGCTGAACCCTTTCTTCAATAGGCTGTTCTGTGTTTGTTTGAACATTTTGAACTTCTTCAAGTTCCATGTCAGTTTGAGTGTCTTGAACTTCTTCAAGTTCTATCCTACTCCCACTGCCTCTTTCTAGAATAAACTCTTTTTCTAGAAAGATGGCATGCTTTGAGACAAACACTTTGTTCTCAGTTGGGTTGTAGAAATAGTATCCAATAGACTCTCTTGGATACCCCACAAACAAACACTTGTCAGATCTAGTTTCAAGCTTATCTAACTCTACCTTCTTCACATAGGCGGGGCAACCCCAAACCTTCATGTAAGACAGTTTTGGTTTCTTTCCTTTTCATATCTCATATGGTGTGGAAGCAACAGCCTTACTGGGTACTCTATTAAGAGTATGGAAGACTGTGTCTAGAGCATATCCCCATAACAATTTTGGGGCACTCGAGTGGCTCATCATGGATCGTACCATATCTAATAGGGTGCGGTTTCTCCTTTCAGATATACCATTTAGTTGTGGTGTCCCTGGAGGAGTCCATTGTGGAACTATTCCATTGTCCTTCAGATAAAACCAAAACTCATGACTTAAGTATTCTCCACCACGATCAGATCGTAGTGTTTTAATACTTTTACCGGTTTGTTTCTCTACTTCATTTCTGAATTCTTTAAACTTTTCAAAAGATTCAGATTTGTATTTCATTAAATACACATAACCATATCTTGAATGGTCATCAGTGAAGGTAATGAAGTATGAAAATCCACCTCTAGCTGTGATTGTCATTGGGCCACATACATCAGTATGTACCAACCTAAGTAAATCACTGGCCCGTCCCCCTTTACCAGTAAAGGGCGTTTTGGTCATTTTTCCAAGTAAACAAGCCTTGCATACATCATATGATTCATAATCAAATGAGTCCAAGTATCCGTCTTTGTGTAACTTGGAAATGCGTTTCTCATTTACATGACCAAGCCTACAGTGTCAGAGGTAAGTTTAATTCAGTTTATCTAACTTCATTCTCTTTTCTTGTATATTGAGAATTTGGTTGTCAAGATTTAGAATGTATAAACCGTTATTCCAATTTCCAGAACCATAAAACACACCATTCTTTGAAAAAGAACAACATTTATTCTCCTGGGTTATCTTAAACCCATTTAAATCCAAACAGGAAATAGAAATGATGTTTGTTGTAAGTGCTGGAACATAATAACAGTTTGATAATTCTAAAATTAACCCACTAGGTAAACTACTATAGTAAGTCCCTACAGTTAAAGCAGCAACCTTTGCTCCATTGCCAACACGTAGGGTTACTTCTCCTTTACCGAACTTTCTACTGTCCTTTAGACCATGCATAGATGTGCAAATGTGAGAGCCACATCCGGTATCCGATACCCAAGAGTCAGATTTGGAAGTAGAAACATTAATCTCAATCATGTATGTACCTGCTGATGAAGCTTCCCTAAGTTTCTTCTACTTCAGACTCTCCAGATAGGCCTTACAGTCCCTCTTCCAATGTCCAGTTTGTCTACAATGGAAGCAGGTTGCCTTGGACTAGTCTGTCTTAGCCTTTTTGGGCTTCTTGGCAGGCTTGTCATTGGGCTTTTTGGGCCCTTTTCCTTGCCTCTTCCTTTTACTGGATGAAACAACAACAAGCACTCCAGTAGAACCCTTCACCTTTTTGATCTCTTTCTCAGCAGTTTTTAGTATATTCAACAATTGAGGTAATGTGTGCTACAGATTGTTCATCTGATAGTTTATAACGAACTGAGAGAAAGAGTCTGGCAGAGATTGAAGAACTAAATCAACATTTAGTTCCTGGTCCATCTTGAAGCCCAATTCAGCTAATTTCTCAATTAGCCCAATCATCTTCAAGACGTGTGGAGCAACGGGTGCTCCCTCTGCCATCTTGCACCTGAACAGTTCTTTGGAGGTGTCATATCTCACCGTCCTAGATTGTTGTTCAAACAACTCTCTCAGGTGTTGAACTATTTCATATGCCCCCATGTTCATGTGCTGCTGTTGAAGTTGGGGAGTCATAGAGGCTATCATGATACATGAAGCCGTTCTATTATAATCCCTATGCTTCTTATAAGTATTCTTAACAGTAGCAGATGCATTAGGTTCAGGTTCATTAGGCATGGACCCATCAAGTACATACTCGATTTTCTCGTGGGTGAGAACGAGTAGGACATTATGATGCCAGTCGAGAAAATTTGTGTCGTTTAGTTTACAATCAGTAAGAATGGTGCGTAGGCTCAGATAGTTACTTATTCTACAACAAAAATGAAGATAGAGTTTATCAGAAAAAGTTTTGTTTAATAAAAATCATAAAACTTCCAAAATTATGATTTTATTTCCATTATTTTCTCAAATCAATTACCCTCTAAAATTGATCCGAGATTTTCAAAAAATCCATAGTGGCTAGAATCCTGCCTTAATTATTTTTAACCTTGAGTGAATCCCAACAAATCAAAAATAACTTTAACAGGTAGGTACTTTACCAATTATAACCCTTTGTAATTTCTAGATCCGTTAGGTATCAACTCTTGATTTTTCATCTTATGTATTAACCTAACCCTTGCCTCTAAAATTCATGGTCTTGAGTGAATCCCAACAAACCATAATTTTAGTTAAATCAAACCCATCATTCTTAAGAACATTTCTTATAGTATAAAACATGTAGTAAGTAAGGCAGTTTTGGGTGAATCCCAACAAATTTGCACTTAATTACCACATTTTGTTTAATACTATAATGATGGAAGGTAGTCTTGATTTAATATTTAAATTTGAGAGATTTATTTCCTTTTTCCAAAACATTTTAATTTAGTTTGAGATTTTGGAAAAACATTTGACGGTCTCATCAACATTCATGCATATAAATATTTCAAAAATAAATATAGCATAAAATAAACGTGGATGGTTGTGGATATTCCTAAGTTAATTTCCCCAGCCATTAGGGAAATTAACGGTTGACTAGGGTAAAATCAAATTTTCTCTTTCTGGTTGCACTGCTCCTTTCTTCATCTCCCAATTTACAATTTCTATGCTAGAAACATAATTTCCTATCATCTATTCCTATCCATTGTACATTACAAATAGATATAAGAAACTCCGAGTTACATTCGGGGGGAGTTAGATGAGGAGAGAAATTACAATCAGAAGAATAAGAAAGGCAGGACACGCAGGCCCTATTTATAAAATTACAACCATTCAACCAATCCACAATCATATTGGGTATCTATCTACAACCATTCACCATGCATTCATATAAATTTAAACAATTTTAAATTAAATGAAAGCATGGAAAACCAAACATTCATGGATTATTTGGATTTTATATATATCAAGATACCAAACAAATTTTGAAACCATACATGTGCAGAAAATTTTGGTAAAAATAATTTTTATTAGGTCATTTTGATTTCTAACAAAATTAGAAAATAATTGGAATATTATTTGAATTAATCAAATTAAATTCAAATTAATTCCTGACATAATAAAACATGAAATATAAAATTTCACAGCAAATTTTAACAATTAAAATTCGGATCAGTATCAGAAAATTTTCAGAAAATGAAAACTCAAATTTTTTAAATTTTAATTTCGCAGAATTTTGTTTCCAGAGGGATCCGTGAGTTGATCCGCCAATCCAGTTCGCAGATCCACGCTGTGCGGATCAGTTTCCGGAACGGATCAGCGACCCTGATCCGTGATCCTTAGCTCGCGGATTAAGGCTCGCGGATCCCTGTCACGCGCAGATTAGAAACTGGGGTTGCCGAACAGGATCCACGAAGCTAGTTCGCGGATCCCATCATATTTCTGAAACGGGAACAGCATCCGCGAGGTGAACCTCACGGATTAGCCACGCGGATCCAATTCGCGAACCAAATCCGAGAGGAAGGCCTCGCGGATCCGTGTCGTGACTCGCTGTTCCACTAGCCAACGATTGGCTACTCCACAATCCTGCAGAAAAATCATCTGACAACAACAATTGCACAGACTTTTGAATCAACAATTTTGCAATCTATTCAGTAAATCAAAATTGTCCAGATTACAAATCTACTTTAATCACATTAAAGTTACAATTTTTCAACCAAAAAATCTGCACACATATATACATACACCATCCAAACAAATTTAACCCATGAACAACAACATTAAGTCATACGTAAATGCTAGAGATAGCTCTGATACCACTGTTAGGAATTGGGGCATCAGGCACAGCGAAAAAATAAAAATTTTAGCCCCAAATTCCTACCAGGAATCACCCTAGGTTCTACGTATGACTTACAAAGGAGGTCTAGAGGATTACCTTACTCCGCAGATGACGCCTCTGACTTGTCTGAGAAGGCTGAAGATCCCCTGAGCAGCAGTCCAGATGTCCTGCCTCTACAGAAATCCACGCGAGAGTGCTTCTGGATTACTCCTGATCGTCTCTACGATCTATGTGTATGTGTGAGTGAAGAAAAGGTGCTAGCCTTTCTTACTCTCACTCACAGACTCTCTGTTTTTCTCTCTACGTAATGTTTCTCTGGAAAACTTTTCTCTCTGTAATCTGACTATCAGAAGTTATCAACTCACCCACTTCCCTATCGTAGTATCTGATACTATTAATAGGATAGAGAGAGAGATAAGAGAGTAACAGAAGGATGAGATAGAGTCAGGTGGTTTGATTCAAAATCAAACCACCGTAACATCTGATGGGTTCCCTATCCTCTTCTGTTATCTGACAGATAATAGATAGCCATTTTATTTTATCTGTCAGATAACCCCAGGATTTATTTATCTTTATAATTAAATCCCAGAAGTATTTATTTCCAAATCCCTACTTGGACACACAATTTAATCCAGAACCCAATCTCTATGCGTGTGATCCAATAGGTCCCAAATACACTGGTAATAATTATGAATTATAATTCTTAAAAGAATTAGATAAAATAAATACTTTTATTTTATCATTAATTACAATAATTAATTATTCATAATTATAAATTGTGAGTGGTGTCTAACAACACATCACAACTACCCAGGTATTCGGAATTGGTCAAGGGGAATTCCGACCTAACCTTTCCATGGAAAATTATCGTGTAATTATTATCCTTTCACCATCGATATCCAATTAGTCAGGAAATAAGGAACAGGTACCAATTTCCTTAATGACTAATTAATTTTCTAATTCCCGTAATTAACCTTGGATTAGGTTAACTTGAAGACACTCTTCAATTAACTTATTGTAGTCGACTACTAAGGTTACATTCCAACTAGTGGCCTTACTGGATATCAGCTCCCACTATCGGAGTGGTGAATCCTCTCTTGATCACTCACCATCTTTCCATACTTCACACTGCCCCCAATTTCTATCCTTTAAATCACTCCTGGTGAGTAACAAGAAACAGAATCAAAAGGTAGTGATTCACACTCAAGATACTATAGTGATCTCAAATCTAGGATCACTTATACAATTTTCCATAAGAGATTCAACCATTGGCACTAAATATCCTAATGGGATCTCTGTGTGGATCATTTCAATGAATTTGTATTTTACAATCCATCTATACATTAGCCTAGGTATCCCTATACCATGGTTGATGAGAACAACCACTACTTACATTAAGTAGGGGCTAATTGTGTACTAGTCTGTCCGTATTAATGATGTCCTATCTCATTAATACTATGACTAGGGAAATTTAAGAATATTTATTATAAATGTGATTGATATCTCATTAGTCAACAACTCTTGTGACTACCATCACATTAATAAATATTCTAAGGACTTTATCAGTTATATCAAATATTAAACAGATAAAATTGAAAATTCATAAAATACAAAACTTTAATTAGGAATGTATTTAAACAAAATAATTGTTTTAGGGCATACATTCCAATAGTTAATGACTTAGTGAGAGAGGTTTCCGATGACTTTGATGAAGATGTGGCGCATTAGAGTTGTGGTTAAATGGATTTAAATTTACATTAAATTTGCCTTGTTTATTTTTTCAGGCCAACTCTTCCGGTCACTGGCAGAGTCACATTGTGTTGAGGGTGGGCAATTCTCTCCCTTTTCCCTGCCTTTCAGCCTCGTAAAAACTATTACAAATTTTATTTTTGTTCTTATAGTTGCTTCTCCTCAATTTTGCAATATACCTCTTTTCCTTCAATGTTGCCATCTCCCTCCCCCTCAAAGTTGTAAAATATCCTCATTTCCCCTCACATTACATCTTTGAAAAATTAATTTCTTTTAGACATATCTTCTATGGTGCAAATATTTTAGCGCTGTTAAACAAAATTGACTACTATTTGAATAAGAGAACTTCTCGTCACCAAAAAAAATAAATAAATAAATAAGAGAACTTCAATGCTTTTCAGCACCCAAAAAAAAAAACTCATAATAAAACATAATCTTGAATCACAATTCTCTTTGTACAATAATAACATCACTTTAGGTGCACAATACTGCCCCTACTAATCATAAGTCCTAGAAAAACCAGGCTTTCTACATATGCAACCAAACGTTCTTAGCGTTAGTATAACATGTAATATGAGGACAAGATACGTTGCTTGTACTTGATAATTCAAATGGAACACTAATTAATTCAGATTAGATAAATTTAAGTTTCCATAGATCTTTTGGCTTCTCAACTTTCTTAACAGCGTTTTGCATTTTTTATTTTTAATTTGTTAAACTCTTCTTAGTTTGCCTGATATAAAGTATTTATATGAGCTAGACTAGGTGTTTAATATATTTAACATCTCAGTCTTCGGCAAACACGTGACTGTCAATCTAAAGACAGTTGTACAAATACTAGAAGTGCCTACACTCCAAATAATTGATTCTCCTCCTCTTTATTTTCCTTTTCTTGAGTGGAGTGTTTTGGTGCTTTATGGCTTTGCCTACTGAGGCCGGCTTTAGAGTTTTCTGTTCTCATGCATGAAGCCATTAGCCAAAGACGGAATAAAAATCAACTTTCAGAATTTGCATACAAAAATTAGTTGCATAAAATTAGCAAGTAGATAAGTAATTGTCCTATTACATATTAAAGTCTAGATATACATCATGTGTGCAACCATAATGGTGAATATACTGTTAGTGCACATAAGATCTCTTGAAATAATTTAACATTTATTGCAAGGAAATTCTCTACAGTTTTTTTTTTTCCTTTTTTTGACCACTTCTCCGTAGTTGTTGCTGTCCACAGTTTCTTTTTTCAAGAACTTACTATACATCTAAGGCTGATAAGATAATTAAGAAGTACTATTCTTTTCTTTTTTTTTTTGGGTTTTTGTGGCCATTCAATTCTCATTTCTCAAGAACTTCAACGTCAGAATGGATGAATTGTTCAGAATTTTTTTTTCCTTTCTTCTCCTGCATTTGGATAAGACATACGTACGTAGACACAAGAGGAGTTTTTGGACATATTCATGGTTCTTGTACGAGACTGTTAACAATGACGGTCTCCCCAAGTTGCTGGAGCTGATGTTGACATCTCCTGTAAGGGCATGGACACTCCTTTTTGACTTTTCAAATTTATATGAAAAGACAAAGGTACCCCTACAATTTTTCTAACTACAACTATAATAATTGATAAATTGGTAATTGCAATCAAAGATCGGAACTAATTTTGAGAGTTCACCTGCAAAAGCTACTATAGTTACAACATTACTAAATGATAAATATAAACATGAAAATTTCTAAAATTAAAAAGATGGATTATTTTTTAATTTGTTTATATCATAATGTTGACTAATATATATATATTTTTAAACAAGGTAAGGTGAAGTTACCATTAATAAAAAAGAAAATTTACTCTAAATGACCTACGACGGACACAAACTAAATGGTGATCAACCTTCTCTGTTCTAAAAATTCTTATATTTGCATCTATCATCTAGACATATCATGACTTTTACTTGCTAAGTGAACTCTAATAAAAATTCTTTTTTACACTCTAAAAGCTTTAGGAGAACTGTGCACATATTCTGCTAATTAAAAATTTAGAGGACTGTAAAGTCTAATATACTTTTTCTTAAATGTGTTTACTCTCTTTTTTAGTGAAAGTTAATTTCATTTTTTCTTTTCAGGTAATTGAAGGAGGTTCAGGTTGTAACATCCGCAATCATTCTTTCCCCAGGTGATATAACAAAATTTGGCTGTTGTTATTACCTTGCAAGAGCATTCATTCCCCCTTCCCTATAGAATAGTGATTGTTTGTTTGTTTGTGGGGTTGGGGGAAGACAAACGAAAGAGTAAATCTCAAGTCTAAATATACTAGACTTGCATATCCGCAAAATCAAACAAAAGAGTCGTTTATGACCAGAAAGTTCTCCATAGGACCAAGGCAATTGTGATTAGGATTTAAATACGATGAATGTTGATCCTATCCCATGGCTAAGACGTGTGACTGTGTGAGAATATAAGATTTTTCAATGGGAATGGACCTAGATTCATATATGATGCAATTTGATTGGTGTATCTCTTTGACTAAAAGCCCGTGAGACTAGTGAAGTGCTTCATGTCCCTGGAAGGGGGAAAACTTTGCATACTTGTTTATTTTCTATAGGCAAAGCCATAATGGAATGACAAGAGTACCCTTTACATGATATAGTATAACGGTTTGTACTTCACCAGTCTGCCTTTATTGCCAGTGACTCGGTTCTCTGCCTTCAGAAGAAATTGTTGATTGATCCGTAAAATTAAACCCTTCATGAAAAGAAACGTTTAAGAGCATAATCAATTGATGGTGTGCTCTGATGGTTGAGTTGAATATGTTTATTTAAGAGCATAATCGCAAAAGATGCTTTCATCCAAAAACATCAAATAAGAGACATGGTGTTTACTTTGTGAGTTCAAGGGAGTAAAGCTACAGCTCTGGGGAAAGTTTAGAGGGGTTATGCGCATTGGACCCAAATTTTTGTTGGCTGTTATATGGAGTATTTCTATGACTAATACTAGATATGATTAAGACATGAACAGTGTTGGCTGCAAAGAATCACGCTCAATCAAACTATTTGCAAGCTTGTTAGGTCAATACTCGAACACAAGTTTCAATTCATTGAATTCGACCTGAAATCAAACAGTTCGAATAATTTGTTAAGCTAGGACCAAAACACACATCATGAGATTGGAGAATTGGTTGAGTTTTATTGAACTTTATATATACAAAATTGTTATTCATTAGGTGAAAATCTTTATTTTATGCTATATTAAGTAGTGTAATCGTTAACAGATTAAATGTTCCATATTGATATTCTCAGGATTTTCAACTATATTAATAAGATCGTGGACACTCTACTCATTGTCAATTAATTTTTGAAATGGAAGTTCAAGTCTATTTGTCAAATCACGCGTGAGGGCAAGTGTTGAAAAAACTAAAAAATTGTATTAATATGCATTATTAAGATTTTGAACCACTCCATTTATTATCAATTCATTTTTATTAAACTCATCTATGGGGCTTGATTAGGCTGGCTTCATATTTTAAACCTATTTGCCAATTCATCCATTGATATACATTAGCAAGATTTTGGACCATTCTAGTTATTATCAATTAATTTTCGATTATACTCATCAAATGGGGGCTTGATTAGGCTAGCTTTGTACCTTAAATTCCATTTGTCAAGCCATGTGTGATTTTGGACCATTCCATTAATCGTTAATTGATTTTGATTAAACTCGTCAAAAGGAGGGTTGAATAGGCTGGCTTCATACTTTAAATTGCATTTGCCAGGTCATGTGCGAAGGGAAGTATTAAGAGACTAAGGTCTAAGATACATTTGTCACGTCACGTGTGAGAATGAGGACCTATTTTAGCATCAATCAAGTCTCTTATGTTGCTCTCTTACAACTCAACTCTCATTTATTGGACCGAAGTTTTCTATAGAAATATTTTTATATTTTTCGTAATCATATTTTTCAAATATCTTTTTATGTTAGATACATTAAATTGATAAAGTTTATTTTTCTACAGAAAATGCAAAAAATGGCAATCCAAATGAGTCAAACAACACGTGGTGACAATCTAAAAAGTTTTTGATAAACAGAAATCGAGAGTCGAATATTGTGTTGATTTATGACTTATTAGGAATGTATTCTCATTTGCCCACTTACGCCAGCCTAGTTTCCTGCAGGCATCATCAATCATATATGTATTGCAGGCAGGGTTTTTTGGGAGGGGCCTCCAGGAGTCAGGAAAATCCCAATCCTTTTGTCTAAGAATTTCTATTTAATTTAATTCATTAAATATCTCATGAGTCATCCTTATCAGCACTATCTCTACTCCTACTCACATGCAACTACCTTATCAGCATTATCTCCACTCTTACTCACATGCAATTAACTATCATCTATCATATATGTATTGCAAATCATATTTTTAGAATGGTTAAATTATAAAGTTTCTAACTTTCTATTCTTTTGTTTATAGAGTTTTGTATTTTTTTTAATTATCAAATATCCATTCATATCTTTTGAATTTGAAGTGTAAAAGGTGGCACCATAAATGTAGAAATTTGGATAAAGTTTATTCATAGGAAGGTAAATTAAAATCAAACATCATGTCTCCTATTAAAAGTTAAAAGAGCAAATAATAATATTTTACTGTTTAATGCAATAATCCTAACTGAAAGTATAAATTATAGTTAAAAAAATAATATTCAATAGTCATGGATTTAAAAAATCAATAGTTGCACTAATCCTAAACGTTAAACTACGAAATCACTAAATTAATAACAAAGTCCTACTGGCACTTGAAAATGAAAATTATTATTTAAAATATTTATTTTTGATAAATAATAATAATAATAATAATAACAACAACAACATCAGTCCTACCAAAAATTTTAAAATAATAACAATATAGTTTAAGAGAAAGATATAATGCATTTATCCGTAAACTATATCTACTCAATTTATATATATTTAATCTAAATTTTACTCTAATGGGATTTAAATAAGCGTGTAAAACCAAACCACTAATAATAGTCTTAGGCATTATTGATTATTTTGTATATTTTTGTTTTTTCTTCGATGTAAATATGTAACACTACTATGTCATTTTTAGAAAAATGACTAAATCTTTTTTTTTTTGGGTAATTGTTGAACATATTACAAGATATTGTTAGTTTTTCATTTGTATTTCCAGATGCCAATTATTAAAACTATTGTGATTATTCTTGGTTTTATATAGTTTCATATTATGAGAGGTAAAATTAAATATATTCTAAAAATTACTATTCATTGGTTCTTCTTTCCCTTTTGCTTCAAGTGATATCTTTCAATTTGAAGGATAAAAAAAAAATAAGTATATTTTAACAGTTTAAAACTAAACTGGAAATTATGAAAGTTTTTTTTCTTCAAATATTAACTTTTTAATTTGGATGTTTAATTATAAACACGTTTGAATCCAATTAAATTATATATTCAAACTCATATTTGTTGATGGAAGGTTATCATTTACAATTATTATTTAACTTATTTTTCGTATAACTATTACAAACAATTAATTATTATTATTATTATTTTAAATATAAACCCGTGCTTAGCACGGGTCAAATTTCTAGTCTATCTATACCCAAAGACATAATGAAATTTATTTTCGGATTTCGTATCCATAATTCAGTTATATTGTATATGATTAGTGAGTGGGCAGGCAACCGTCCTACAACATATATAATATTGTACTGATTATTGTTAAAGCAATCATTAGTAGAATCTAATATTTGGTACTATGGAATTATCTGCCGTTACTGCTATCCACAAGTAGAAATTTGTTATGAATTGACAATTGTCTTCCAAGTGTGATAAAATAGTAAGGGATAATTTCATAAACCTCCCTTGAGGTTTCTAACAATTTCATTTAGCACTACTTCATTTTGAAAAATATCACTTGCTACTACTCTTAACCTTTTTGCACAATCAACCCATTTTAAAATATATTATTTAAAAACTCATTTTTTGGATAGAGAAGATGTTTTCATTCCAAAAGTGCCTTTTGTTTTCTACTTATTTTCCAAAATTGAAAGCATGTAATCAAAGATTAAAAATAAAGGCAAACTATGTAAATATGTAATTTTGATGAATGCAGTACAAGCATAGGTATTCCAATGTACAAAAATTTTGATTTTAATAATATATGCAAAATGTTTTCAAGCCCAAAAAGATTATTCCTTTATTGATAAGTGTTTTTGGTCAATTTGAGGAGATTTTCAAATTTTTAAAATTTTTAAAATTTTAAAATTCTTGCTTATTTATGGCTTGCAAATCATAAAAAAAGACAAAATATTTATGTTCATGAATTCATTGGGGGGTTTTCTCAAAGACCAAAAGTTTTTTTTAATTCAAAATTGTTTATGGATGAAATTGAGTATTTATAAACTTTGTGCAAATTTTTTGAATTTTCTAATTCTTTGTCTAGATCAATGGCTTGAAAAAATTTCTTAAATATAAATTTAAAAACTTATTTTGATTCATTTTAAAGGTGCAAAATGCTATTATCATCATTGTAAAATTCTCGGGCAACTCGTATGAATTTTCTATTTTATTTAGAATTTTAAAATTTTTAGTAATTTATTTTGTAGACTAATGACAAAGAACTATTAATAGGTCTTTCAACCTTGTTAGCATTTTGTATTTCTTAATTAAAAAATCATATTAGCAAAGTATTCAAAGATTAAGAGATTAATTATATTTGTTATGTAATCAAAATGGTTCGCAAGAAAAGGGTAATATTTGAATAAAAATATATTCGCTATCCACAAATGAGTTTTTTGAAAATATAATTTGAAATGGATTGGCAATGTTATAAAAAGTTAAAAATAAGGGGATAAGTGATTATCTTTTAAAGTTTAGAGATACTAAGTGTAATTATCATAAATCTCAAGGGAGGTTTCGAAAATTATCCCTTTGGTAAACTTAAGAAACTACTAGACAAAACTGAAATCCGTGCAGCCCTTATTTTGAGTAACGGTTTGTAGTAATTATTTAGGGTTAATTTCAAAAACCTCCCCTAAGATTTATCCTAATATCACCTAACACTCTTAAATTTTTAAATATCTTATATAATTCCCGTTGAATGACAACTTGTGTAACATTGTTAGCCATTATATGTAAAAGTAACATTAAAAAATGCATTGGAGGAAAGAGATTATATTATGTTTCCATTTTTACCCTTGTACAATCTGATTTATGACTGTTGAAATATGAAAAAAAAAGACAAATAAAGTGGAATATTAAACTTAGCATATGAGAAGATGTAAGTGCAATAAGTAATGGATTTGATCGTTTCATAATTAGAGAATAATGTTATGTGCAAGGGAAACTTCTAAACCTACTTGAACATTATAAAAAGGCAAAATTTTAAAGAGATTTTGTCATAAAAAAGAGGAAATTAAGAGCAAAGATTTTGCAACAAAGAGACACAAAAATTTTATCACAAATAAGGAAATTAGAATGAAAATTTTAGGAGATCAGTTTGTGGCAAAGATGAATATTAAAAGTAAAGATTTTTGCAATAAAAAGAAAGAAAAATATTCTAAACGACATTCTTGTTATTTGTCTTTAGATATTTTAGCAGGATTTTATCATTTTCCAACCATGTGCTACTTAAAAAAGTACGAAAATATTGGGGGCAACTTTATCATTTCTGTACCTCTCAAAAATCCTAAGGTATCTGGGATTCATTCTGAGTTCCTCATTTATATCACAAATCTCAAATAATTACACCGCAAGATCTCCAAATAATAATTACATTTCCAACTAATCCAAATACACCAAAAGTCTAACTGTCCAAGATTACAAATAGTACAAGAGACAACCCTGCCAGTCCAACTAAGAAAGATCACTTCCTGCTTTCCTTCATCTCGAGCCCTATGGGAGGGAAAAATAAAATATTTTGGGGTGAGCTAGAAGCTCAGTGAGTATCCAGTAAAACCAGTATTCAAGAGATTCATATGTCCGAAAGCTTCAAGAAGCGGTAAAACCAGATTCATGAACCGGTGAACAATATGTCAATAAACAGGTTCAATAACTCTTGTGAGTCGGAGTCATTGCACTTAAACATCCCACACTCCCACATTTCAAGTGAAACGATAACAATGGATTGGTATGGCTCTAGAGGTGGCTCCCGGCACTTAGTCCAACAGCTCTAGAGGTGGCTCGAGCGTAGCACTTAATCAAACAATCAATTTACAAAACAATTGGAGTGTTGGAAATCAAGTACAAATCACCACTTCCTCAAGCAAAACCAAAATCATGTACACGCAAGCACACACATATGCACTTATGCCAATAGTTGTCACAAAAGAGTTCAGAAGCGTTGTCATAAACAGTTCAAGAAGTAAGTTTGAAAACAGTGAGATCACTCACCAAGTTTCACACTCGTACATAAATCACCAATCACCATTCAACCTTCATCGCATTCAAGTCCGGGATCAAGTAAAATAACAAGACTTTCACAAATTCCAATCCAATCTATAAGGGTGAGCAAATAAGAGTCTTAACAACATCTTAGAACCATGCATGAGTGGGTGGAACACGGCAAGAAACGAGAGTCAAAAGGAATGAGAATAGCACTTAAGGAAGTGAAACTAACAATTGACAGGTTTGCTGTGCCTCAGTAATTTAATCATAACTGTGGCTGTGGTTATCGGATTGGGACGAATTTTATGGTGTTTCGAAGCTGAGACATAGGCCTACAACTTTTATGAAGAGGTCGACTACGAAATCATGCTTAATCATAGTCAAAATGGCAAATCTCAGAGAAGCAAGAAAACTGTCGGAATAATTTCAGGCTGGTCGAACAGTCTCGGGAAAATAGTCATAACTCGACGTAGAAAAATCGAAATCAAGCTCCGTCAGCGGCGTTTAAAACTAAGTTCATAGGGATTTCTAACGGTATAAGGCTCGGATGGTAATTCATTTTCTACAGTGAACAATAACCTCGAGAAGTGGACTGATTTCCATTTCTGATTTCCTGCAAAAATTTCCAGCTTTGACACAATCCTTCAATTAATCCTCTAAAGTCATTTCCATCATTTGCCAAGGTGTTTAACAAGCTAAAACAGCAATTAACTCCATCAATAATACATCACAAACTCTTAGACAATTCATCAAACACTTGGATGGTTAAAACAAGAACCCAAGTTCAAGTTCTCAAACTCAAGAAACTCTTCCATAATTCTTTCTTCCAAATTCTTCCAAACAACCACAAGTAATTTAATCTCATCTAACTAACACCCTTTTTGAATTTGAGGTTCAATAAAGGAGGGATAAGTGAGGATTTACCTTGCTAGAAGAGTGAGAAAATCCACCCAAGAACTTCACTCCTTGCAACCAAGCTTGATGATTAAGTAGTAATCTAGCCTAGGGTTTCACTTGAAGTTGTGTTTCTTCACTAAAAATTGCTAGAATTAAGCTTAGGTTTTTGTGGTTTTCTTGCTCCTTGAGTTCGGCCATGAGGGAGAAAAAAGGAGGGAATTTTTTGTTCAAATTTTTGAAGACAAGAGATTAACTAAGAAGTCTTAAGTCAAGGTTGTGTAGATTGTTGACAAGTGTCCAAATTTTGGCCAAGAATGGAATAAAATCTATGCAAATTGTCTTCAAATCTCTTAATGTAAAATGTGATCCACTTAAGACCATATAAGTTTATGTATTTGGCTACATGAAATATGAAAAATACAATTCCAAATTAATTTCATACAATACATACAAAATAGAGTATTTAAGGAAAATAATGCACTTAATGAAAATTTTATGTTACCAATGTTTAAAGAAAATGATATGCACTTGAATAAATACAATGACAAATAATTCATGAAAAATTTAGGGTTCTCAGAAGAAATATGAGCAAGTAATTCAAGAAAATTTAGGTGTATAATTCATGAAATTTCGGGTCCTCACAATTTCAATGCCTTTAATTAGGACATCTAGTCACATCATATTGATAAGTAAGGTAAATGAGATTTTCAAAACTTGAAGGGTGCTAATTGATATTATGATGAACCTCGGGGGAGGTTTCTGAAATGAACCCAATTATTTATACAATAGAAACCTGATACGTTTGGCCTTAAAATAGCAATTGTTCTAGAAAGTATCGCTGTCGTACTTCTGATGATTGATACTGACAACTCTGCCGAGTTAAAGCCAGTCCCAAAGCAAGACTCTTCATTCATATCACTTTCAAAAACTTGGTTGATAACAATTGCGAATCACTGATTAATCATTTTCATAAGGTATGGAAACAGAAAATTTTGATCGCGGATTCGTCGCAGTCTTGAGAACTTTAGTGACATTTGCGAATCACTGATTAGTCTTGATTTGGATTCAATTTTTGTGCATCCACTTAAGGGTGGCCACAAATTTAAAATCACTGGTTTTACAAAACCATCGATTTTGATTTCTGTAAAAATAGAAATGGAACTAACGTTTACAAGAACGTTTGCATTTGTGATTTTAAAATCATCAGTTTCGACTCGGATTCTGATTATATGGTATGTAATTTCAATTCTTTCTAATTATAAATCTAGTTCTTTCAAGTCACACTTATCAATTATAGTTACAAAATTGATTCTAAAAAAATGAAATAATATTAGAATATAAAGAAACTAAAGAAAATGAATGTAGAAAAAAA
Source organism: Gardenia jasminoides (assembly GCA_013103745.1). NCBI lineage: Eukaryota > Viridiplantae > Streptophyta > Magnoliopsida > Gentianales > Rubiaceae > Gardenia > Gardenia jasminoides. The sequence continues at coordinate 20,873,993 of CM023096.1, forward strand.
CAAAACTTTTATTATATTATTAACTGACAAGAAAAATAAAAAATGATACAAATTCTATAAAAAATTAGCTCACATTTGTCATATGTTTTAAATAGACCAAAGATACTCAGTCTTCTCATTTCAATTGAGATGAAAAGGGAAAAACTATCTCAATATTTTCATTGATTTGGTTTTAAAAAAAAAAAAAACCTGGAAGGTTCGAATCGACTTGAAACTACTAGTTCCAATTTTTTATGTACAAGAATTATACCTTCATTTTGTTTCGACTCGGATTCTAATTCCTCAAATTTGATTCTAGTTATGACTTGACGGATTGCCAATCTAATTTTAATTCAAACTTGAATTATGGTCGTTTCTAGATCTAGTATTTAGCTATTGCTGTACATAATTTATCAAACAAAAAGTTCGAGACATACAGGTATCCAATAACGTGAAAGTGCACATCATTCACAAAAATGTGCCAATGAATAAAACTTAAATTTATTCTCTTCATTTGCCTTGAATACACATAATTTTTTTTCTTAAACGTTGATTTTTCCATAAATTCGATCATTAGGATTAGCTCCATAAATAAATAAGGGAAAATCATTTAAAAGGTCCCCTATATTTCGCCAAATGAATGTTTTCTGTCTTTCACTTTTAAAATATTAACTTTACATTTCTGATAAATTTAAGTGATCAAAATTTTGTTCCAAATTAAGTTTCCGACCATTTTTTAACTTAAAACTAACATGTGATCCATATGTAGTTATATTTTATACATAAAAATGGTCAGATTCTACTTTTTTTAATGACAAAATTGAATATGAATTAGGTCCAACTCACTTTTTTAAAATAAAAATAAATATAATTGGGTCAAATCCTACCTTTTAGTAATAAAAATGAATATGTATTGAATCATCTGTTTAATTATAACTATGATATAAACATTTTGTCTTTAAAAAATGGCCATGTGTGAAGCACATGATTAATTTAGGATAAAAAGTAAGCAAAATTTTAATTTAAAACCAAATTTTACCAACTCGATTTGTAAGGAACGTGAAGTTATCATTTAAAATGAATGATAAAAAAAATTATTTGAGAAACGCGTTGAATGGTTTCTTAGTAAATAACCAGTCCTACATTTGTCCAATTTCTATGGGTTATTCGCAACAAACGAAGAGATGTACGTAAGTTGGTCCCAAACAATACAGATGCAACAATTCTTAGACAGACAGCTGGTCTTAAGAGGAGGACCCGCAATACGAGTGAACCAATAATAGAGCGGCGTCTCAAAAACTCGTTAGACTTTTCTACTTCTTGTCTTCTTCAGCTTCCGACTTTAGCAGCCTGCAGGGCCCCAACCGGGGGGTCAAAATCTCAAAAGACGAAAACTCAAATAACGAATAAAAATAAAATAAAATAAAAAGAATCCCATTTGAGACGGCCTGAGTCAAAGTTGACTCGCTGTTTAATTAACAAAATGCATGTGATTAAACTTGAGTAATTCATTCGGTCAAGTTTAACGGTTTATTAATTGGGTAAGGGGGAGAAAAAGTTTTTTAATTTTGGGAAATACATTGACATAAAAAAATGGTTTTTTTGACTAGCGCCCATTTATATACACACATTAATAAGTATTACCCTTCTTTATATTTATACACTTCTCCTACTTAATCTTATATTTTTAAAAATCTAAGATGTAAAATATATTTTAACGATTGCTCGTTAGGACCAGTTAGACAGACTAAAAAAGTTAAAAAAGGCTTTACTTATCTAACAGGTATGTTTCCTGAAGTAATCTGTTTATTGGATTTCATCAGGTCATCCAATTCCAATAAGAGTTGATATTTTTTTTTCTTAATATTTGTGAACTATAATATGACTCTAATCACTTCCATAATTGATCTGTAATGACTCCAATTTCCTCCCAAACATCAGGGGTTAGGTTAGATTTTATCACTTAACTTGAATCACCTATACTTGGAATTCAGTTTTGATACCAATGATAGATGTAATTAAATTTTCCCACCTCAAAAGCTAGCTCAGGAGATGAGTTTTTCCCTTTCACTTATAAATGGACACCCAATCCCTTTAAGATAAACCAACAATATTTCAGATGAAACAATGTTACAGAAAAGTATTGTGCTCTAAAATAGCTAAAGGTATTTTTTGATATAAAATTAATTTGTGCTAAGATTAGAGATTTATATGGAAATCATTACTAAATAATATTTTTCAAAAACTATTGCAGTATTTTTTGTAATGAATAAGATAAAATGGTGGGTAACAAAAGTGATTAAAAGAACGTGTTTGTCATGTATTCACATTCTTTTTTTCCAAACAATTACATATGAGTTTCTGATTTTGCTTAAGATATGTTACATTTGATAATTACATCTCCAATAGTCATTTAGTATAGCTAATTGGACTTGTAAATGTAAAAAACTTTACAAGATATGCATAAATATATACAAGTTTTAAATGTATTGCATCCTTAATCTTGCTATTGCAAAGATAGAATTCTATTCAAAATGATCAAACATCCAAACTAAAAATTAGTCCCAAATATGTACTTAATTCTCTATTAATTAATTTCATTTTTAAGAAAAAAATGACATTGATTTTTTTTAAGGTGGTAAATGACATAAAACTAATGAAGTCTACCAAAATTTTGTATCAATCATTCGACCAAATGAAAATGCAAAAGAGATGAACACAACTCTCCATTTGGATTATTAGTGAAAACTTCTTTTATTATTTTACCATTCATCACTCATGTTATTTCAACATTTTATTGTAGTTTATATATATCATATCATAAAAAAATACTTTTTACAATAAGTAAAAATAAATTAAATAATCTTCCACCTAGAATTGGTGCATTTGGATTGAAAAAAATAAAGGGTGGCTTTTTTATAATGGATACCTATTAGATACTCATTAATACATTTAACTTCTATGCTATATATATATATATATGTGTGTGTGTGTGTATACTAGTACAATCAATACCTCCTATGCATTTATATAAGGATTAACTTTTTATATACTGTCAGTGTAATGTTTTTTTTACACTAACAGCTTTGGATGTATGCTTACATGTGCATGATTTAAATTTCAAATTCAAATTTGTATTATGTGGCATAATCCAAACCTGCTAATGTATGAAAACTTATACACTGACAGTGTATAAAAAAGTTATCCTTTATATAAATTGATGACTTAATTTTACCTTTATAACGTGTTTAATAAGTACCTGTTAGATAGTGAAAAATAAAATAGAAAAGAAAAACTATAGATAGAGAAACAAAAACCCTCTTCCAGGCTGCGTATAATAACTCACTAAAATCTAACTCCGAGTTACCCCCGAGTCACAATCCTTTCATAAATTAGGAAAAAGAAGAAGAAAAACAGATGGATCACTTGAAAATGGAGGAGAGAGAAAGTTACCTTTCATATTTGCATCACCAAAAACTCCCTTCACCTTCTAGAAATCCAACTAAACTCAAACTCCTACAATTTCTTGCTGCTACACCTCAGCTACTAGAAGAAGCTGACTTTTCTCTTCAAATTTCCCCCTTTTTTTCTTTTTGTTTTTTTTATTTTCTATTTCCCTCGTTGTCCCCATTTTCTTGCAATCTTCGCCATTGTATACCCCCTTTGACCTTTGAATCCTTCTCCACCCATTTCTTGCCTTGTCAACTGGAACATCACTACTATTTCATTCAAATGTTTGAACTAGTACATCATCGTCGTTCTTGTTATGCCTCCTCTGCACAACAAATCAGCAATCTTTCTCTCTAGTGTCTCCCTCTTCTCCCAAGTAAGTCTTGACAGCACCAGAGAATTGGAATAATAGTATAGTTGAGCATTTCGTTGTAAGGATTCATTCTTGATTGAGTATTTCTTTTGCCTCTGTACCTTTTTCTTTGTTCTTTGTTCTGTCAATATCTGTATTTATTTCTTTCTTGGCCGCCCTTTTTGTTGTTTCCAGTAGGAAGAACCAGTAGGGAGACGATACAGTAGGCAGAGATTTGGTTTCATTTTAGAGGTTTTCTTTTAATAAAGTTCTGATTTTTTTTTTTTTTGGTGATTTTAATGAAGATCAGCTTGTGGGTTTTCCCTGAAGTTATGATTTTTGATGATTTTTGTGGAAATTGGCATTTGGGTTTTTGGTGAATTTGTGGGTTTTTGTGATTTGAGGTGATTTTGTGTCAGCTTGGGTTGTAGTTTTGGTGAATTTGGAGGAGCTTTTCTTGATGAGTGTTGGAAATATGGAGTTGAGGCTGTTGTTTAGGGGTCTCTAATTTTGAGATCATGACCACACAACGCCCTCTTTTGATTCCATCACCAAGGACTCCAGGTGCCCCTGAGCTTCCATATACACCTATATATGCTGATCAGTTGAAGTCCAGTTCTGAAAACCCAAAACCATCTTCTGGGATGGATATAAATTCCCAAGTTGATAATTTGTCACTTCCTGATAATATAACCCTAAATTCATCATCACAACGTAGTAATTCGTCATATCAGTCAAGAGCATCAGGAAGGAATTCTATGAGAGAGGTGAGCTTTGCTGGAAATTCTGTTAGGGAGTTGAACTCTGGTGAATTAGGAAAGAAGCCAGTGAGGCATGGATCAAGGGCTGAATCTGAGGGTTTAAGCATGTCACAGAAGGAGATTAATGATGAGGATGCAAGGTTTGTCTACATAAATGATCCTGTAAAGACGATTGAACGTTTTGAATTTGCAGGGAATTCAATTAGGACGGCCAAATATTCTATCATCAGCTTCTTGCCTCGGAACCTGTTTGAACAGTTCCATAGGGTTGCATATATTTATTTTCTTGTGATTGCTATACTCAATCAGCTTCCCCAGCTAGCTGTGTTTGGCCGGGGGGTTTCTGTTCTGCCTTTAGCCATTGTGTTATGTGTTACAGCAGTTAAGGATGCCTATGAGGACTTTAGGAGGCATCGGTCAGACAAGATCGAGAACAATAGATTGGCATGGGTTTTGGTCAATGATAATTTTCAGGAGAAGAAATGGAAAGATATACAGGTAGGTGAGACCATCAAAATTTCTGCAAATGATTCACTTCCTTGTGATATGGTGCTCCTCTCAACGAGTGACCCAACTGGGGTTGCATATGTCCAGACGATTAATTTGGATGGAGAATCAAATTTAAAGACACGTTATGCAAAGCAGGAGACCCAAACGAAAAATCCTGAGAAGGAAAAGATTAGTGGGCTGATCAAGTGTGAGAAACCAAACAGGAATATATATGGTTTCCAGGCAAACATGGAAATTGATGGGAAGCGTGTTTCACTAGGACCTTCCAACATAGTCCTCCGAGGCTGTCAGCTCAAAAACACTGCATGGGCAATTGGTGTTGCAGTATATGCTGGCAGGGAGACCAAAGCTATGCTCAACAGCTCAGGAGCTCCATCCAAGAGAAGCCGCCGCCTCGAGACACAGATGAATCGAGAAATTATTATCCTCTCCTTTTTTCTTGTTGCATTGTGTACTGTAGTCTCTGTTTGTGCTGGTGTTTGGTTGAGGCGCCACAAGGATGAGTTGGAAATTATGCCATTTTACAGGAAAAAGGATTACTCTGAACCCAAAGATGACGGTCATTACAAAGATTACAACTACTATGGTTGGGGGATGGAGATATTCTTCACATTTCTCATGTCAGTTATTGTCTTCCAAGTCATGATCCCGATATCGCTATACATATCTATGGAACTTGTCCGCGTTGGTCAGGCGTATTTCATGATCAGGGACTCAAATATGTATGATGCATCCTCCAATTCAAGATTCCAGTGCAGGGCTTTAAACATAAATGAAGATCTGGGGCAAATAAAATATGTATTTTCTGACAAAACTGGCACACTGACTGAGAACAAAATGGAGTTTCAGTGTGCAAGCATTTCAGGTGTAGATTATAGCGGTGGAACGGCTATTGATCAAGATGAACAAGCGGGATACTCTTCTCAAGGTGCTTCTTATTTCCTTTCTTATTTTTTTTCCTACAATCCATGAAGAGTTTGTTCTCTGAAGAAGATCCTCTTTTTTAATTTTACTTCCAAGTCATTTTTTTCCCCCATGTTCAACATCATAATTAACTGTCTTATTTTATATCAGTGGATGGCCAGGTTCTGAGGCCTAAAATGAAGGTCAAGGTTGACCCACAGCTTTTGAACATAACAAAAAGTGGAAAGCAAACTGATCAAGAAAGACGTGTTAGAGATTTCTTCCTTGCATTAGCTGCTTGTAATACAATTGTACCTCTTACAACAGAGACAGCAGATCCAGCTGTGAGGTTAGTGGATTACCAAGGGGAGTCTCCCGATGAACAGGCATTGGTTTATGCTGCTGCTGCTTATGGTTTCATGCTGATTGAAAGAACCTCAGGCCATATAATCATTCATGTTCAAGGAGAGACACATAGGTATTTCTCTACTCTTTTCAATCCAGAATGTTTTCAGTTATTGCGTAACTGAAGTAGTGTTGATTATTTCTTTTGCATAATCATTGAGAATCTCAAGTTATCAAGTGTTATGTAGTGATATTGGCTGTGGCAGCTGATGGAAACAGGACATAAAAGCAAATCAAAGAAGTCGTTTCATCATTGTCAAAAATCTTGCAGATTTTGTTTGAAGTCCAAACACAGTGGAATGTTCAATAAGATAAAATTCCTTTCTATATTCTATAGAGTTGTACCAGGCAAATAAACTAGTTAATCCCTCAATTGAGGTTGGTTTGGCTGACCAAAAATTATATACCATGTTCAACATTGTACTTAATTAACTGCTAGATTACTTTAGTTCTTCTCTTGCTGAAAGGTCCTTGTTATATATAACAAATATTTTTCTACCATTGTTAATAATCCCTTGTACATGGTGCAGGTTCAATGTTTTGGGTTTGCATGAATTTGACAGTGATCGGAAGAGGATGTCTGTAATATTGGGTTGCCCAGATAACTCAGTCAAGGTCTTTGTTAAAGGTGCTGATACATCTATGTTTAGCGTAATTGATAAATCATTGAACTCAGATATTTTAGGCGCTACCGAAACACATCTACACTCATATTCCTCAGTGGGTTTGAGGACTCTCGTAATAGGTATGCGAGAATTAAGTGCTTCTGAATTTGAGCAGTGGCAATCGTCTTACGAGACAGCAAGCACTGCTTTGATTGGAAGAGCAGCTCTACTTCGTAAGGTTGCCAGCAATGTAGAAAGCAACCTCCGGATACTAGGTGCCTCTGGAATTGAAGACAAACTGCAGCAAGGGGGTACCAGAAGCAATAGAGTCTTTAAGAATAGCTGGAATTAAATTATGGGTTTTGACTGGGGACAAGCAAGAAACTGCCATTTCAATTGGCTACTCTTCTAAGCTCTTAACAACCCAGATGACCCAGATTTTAATAAACAGCAAGTCCAAGGAATCCTGCCGAAAGAGTTTGGATGATGCTCTGGTTATATCACAGAAACTTGTCTCTGACTCTGTTGCTGCAAATGCTACTGGTGGAAGTTCTGAAGCAAGCCCACTTGGGCTGATCATTGATGGAACAAGCCTTGTTCATATCCTTGACAGTGAGCTAGAAGAACAGGTAATGATTGAATATGTACATATCTTTCCTCTTCTCTCCTGGTAAACTTCAAACTTACAATAGTTCTCTTAAATTCTCTTCAGCTGTTCCAGTTGGCAAGTAGATGCAATGTGGTGTTGTGTTGCCGAGTTGCACCACTGCAGAAAGCTGGTATTGTTGCCCTTATTAAGAACAGAACTGATGACATGACTCTTGCCATTGGAGATGGTATGCATAATATCTTTACCTAATTGTTGCGTGATGTAATCACATACAATGAACTTCAGATCAAGAGGAAGGCAAAATAAAAGAATTCCTCCTCTACTACTCTGGTTTTGCACAATTATAAATGGTTGCACATGTGGTTTTCAGGCGCAAATGATGTATCTATGATCCAAATGGCTGATGTGGGCATTGGCATCAGTGGTCAAGAGGGTCGGCAAGCTGTCATGGCTTCAGATTTTGCAATGGGCCAATTCAGATTTTTGGTTCCTCTTTTATTGGTTCATGGACATTGGAATTATCAGAGGATAAGCTATATGATACTCTACAATTTTTACCGGAATGCAGTACTTGTGTTCGTTTTATTTTGGTGAGTTTTGTTTTCCTTGGAAGTTTAATTCCTTGTCTCTCCTTGGAGGAACATGTAGACAATAAGCTGTTAAAACTGTCAAACTCGTAATGGAAAAAAGAACTAAAAGAAGAGGTTTGGCTAAGTACGACATGGAATATGTCTTTATGGTACCTGTATCAACCTAAACACTGAACAAACAGAAGTTTTATGAACTGCCTCTAAACATTCTTGCTTAGTTTGTCTTTATCCAGAGCAAAATTCTTTTGTGGCACCTGGTTTATGAAGCTTCAAGGTTATAAAAAAAAAAAATGAATTTCTCCTTTTCTATTAAACAGGAAAATAGCAACCAATTGTTATTCAATGTTTACTTCTGTCTCTGCATATGAGAGAGAGAGGGGGTTCGTGTTATAATTTCTCTGCTAAAGTAAGTTCCGAGACACGTGTATTAGGTGAAGGACATAATATATAGGCCATAGGTTTTTGAAATATAAACAAAGAGTTGACCTTGTAATGCAAATCTGGCCTGTAAGGAAATTTACTTACACCATTTTCTTTTTTCCTGCTCAGGTATGCGCTCTTCACAGGTTACACACTTACAACTGCAATGACAGATTGGAGCAGTATGTTTTACTCGGTTATATACACAGCTGTACCTACAGTAGTGGTTGGGATTCTTGACAAGGATTTAAGTAGAAGGACTCTATTGAAGTATCCTCAGCTCTACGGAGCTGGTCAAAGAGAAGAAGGCTACAACAGTACATTGTTTTGGACAACAATGATGGACGCAGTGTGGCAAAGTGCAGCTATTTTCTTTCTGCCCCTCCTTGCATATTGGAGAAGCACAGTTGATATTTCTGGCTTAGGAGATCTTTGGACACTTGCAGTGGTGATCGTGGTTAACTTACACTTGGCCATGGATGTCCTTCGATGGTATTGGATTACTCATGCTGCCATCTGGGGATCCATAGTTGCAACCTTCATTTGCGTCATGATTATTGATTGTCTGCCCTTTCTATTTGGTTACTGGTAAGTTTCTCTTTTAGTTTTATATTTTAGTGCATTGTTTTCTTATACTTCACCCTCCATAGGATCATTTTTGTCCTTATTCCTTGGTAAAATTATACAACTAATTCATGATAATGCAAATCTTACACTTCACTAATCCCAAGATGTCATGCTTTGGGAAATCTTATGCATCAGGCCTAGAACACTGTATGCAATAGTTTTCTGGATAAATTGTAAACCATATATGGGATAAATCAAGTGCAAGTAAATTGCCAAAAAGTGATGTTAAAAAATTCAAAACTTTAACATGACTCGGACAAGACAACTGAAAGAAGGTTTACATTTCCTCTCTAATCACTTGAGGAAAAAACTCAATATAGTTCATAAAGATATTAAAAGTTCTTCTCAAAGGAAATGCTTATAAAAGGATTTAATAAGGTCTTGGATCCAATTCTGGTTAAGCCTGCAACTCAAAGAGGTGCTCTGGTCATAGATTACTTTTGTTGAATGACATTTATTACTAAATAACCCTTTTATATATTGTATATATGCACTTTCATTTTTACCCCACAGGGGCCTTTTTTCCTTCAATGATGTTGGCTTATAAATCATAAGACTGATCAATGAGACAAGTGATTCCTCAAATGCAGTTGCTGGACCCATGCAAGGACACCTTATATGAACTGTTTTGGCTTACTGTGTTAATGGGTACCAAAGTTGATCCATCCTCTCTCTACCTCCTCCCCGCCTTCTCTTGGGCATATATTTTTCTTGTTGAGTGTAACCAAAGTGTATCTTGTCATTTCAAGTGAAAAGACTGCATTCTGGTTGTTTACCTTTCAGATCAAAGGTTTATAAATCACCGAGTTACCTTATGTTGGCAAATGTCCTGTAACATCCAGGATAACTGTACAAAAACCTATCGATGAACCATTTATTTCCTTGTGGTCTTTGGTACCATTTGAGGTTATAGACCTATTCATATGCATTCATCTCCTGCTGGTCTTTGATACGTTCTGGGGTTATATGCCTATGATGAACCATTCATCTTCTTCTGGTCTGTGATACCATTAGAAGCATTCTCTTTGCACGGAATTCTGCTATTTTCTATATTGAGTAATCAATCAAAATTCTGGTTTTTTTGTTGTTGTTGTTGGTTTTCTGTTTTGCCCCCTTTTCTGTGTTGCATGGAACAGGCATTAACGGTTGTTTAAATATATTCTGCAGGGCCTTTTTTATGATTGCTGGAACTGCATTGCTCTGGTTGTGCCTGCTTGGCATTACCGTTGCCGCTCTCTTGCCTCGTTTCGTTGTAAAAGTTTTCAGTCAGTATTATAGACCTGATGATATTCTCATTGCAAGAGAAGCAGAGAAATTTGGAAATCTAACGGAGTTAAGAAATGGAGAAATAGAATTGAACCCAATTTTTGATCCCCCTCGGAGATGAGTTAATGAAATTTTTTCCTTCTTTAGTTTTTCTTTTTTTTTTTTGTACAAATTGTCGTATTCTTTAGGCTGCTTGAAAAGATCCTCCTTGCTTGCCGATGTTGTTGTTTACTATCCAAAGGATTGTAGTAATACTTAGGTTTAAATTCTTTCTTGTAGGAGATGTAAATGCACATTATTGGTGTTTATTACAGAAAAATTTGATACGTGTATCAAGAAATTCTATTGATAAGAAATTGCATTGCATTTTAACCTTTTGGGAAAATCACGAAATGTCCCATAAGCTTTGTGATATTTTCCACTTTTTCCCCTAATGTTATTTTTTTGGTACTTTATCCCCTGTGACAATTCACCTCAGCATATGATCTGCTGAAATATTATGGCGGATGAAAATGCCTCCATTTAAAATATTCAAAGTTTCTTATGAAAATGCTCCCATCTATTGTATACAAAGAGAAGTCTCCCTTCAAACTTAAAAATTCTATTTGCGCCATTGGTTTTTATTAGTTCAATTGATCAGACTAAAAATTCTTTAATTCATTTTGGATTAAAAAAATCTGAAAAATACCACAGTATGAAATAGAAAATGAAAATTTAGTGGCTAACATATTTAATCGTCTTGGTTTTATTGGTTCTTATTGTGAACTAGTCCGTGATAAATTTGACTCTTTTTTTGGATAATTTCACAAACTTCCTTGAAGTTTATAATGATTGCAAGAAGTACCTTTTAGGTTTAAAAAATTATATAAACCTCCCTTAGAAAATAGTTTGGGGCTTACTTTACTGATATAAGCAAAATATATCCAACGATAATCCTATATTGTCCTTTGGTATTTTTTCCATAGATATAATATTCCTTTGTAATTTTTAACGTAATATATTGCCACATACCTTAGGAAACGTATCTATCAAATTTGTTTGTCTTCTCTAAGATAAAAAAAATTCACATGGACCAAAAAAAAAAAAGAAATCTTGGATACTTGTTGAGCAAGTAACCTATTTTTGTAGGAATCTAAAATTCATTTTTTTTTCCAAAATTATTACCATATTAAGTAAGATCGGATCGACTTGATTTGGATGTTTAAAACAAGAGAGAATCTATTACTCTTGCTCTTCTTTATTTTTTAATCTATTTTTTAATTATTTGTTAACTTTAATTTTGGAAATGCATTACTTCACTCCATGGAGATGTTAAATTGAGTAATTCATGAAGGTCATTTTTATCGTTTTACACCATGAGCGGGTAGGTGTAATTTTTTAAACGTGAAGGACACTGTATGCAGTTATCATGAACCTTAGGGGAAATTTGTGAAATTATTCCTATTTCTTATCTTTGATCATAGGTAGGCCTGTGATTCTTAAAATTTTTTTAACCCAACAAATAATTCAATACCGTTGAAGGAAAAAGACCCCTTCTTATTAGTGTAAATTAGGGGAAAAGCCTGCACAATACGTAGGTAGGGGGTGCCTGTGTGTGAAATTACATTTTCAATTTTTTATTAGTGAGAACTGTAGTAAGTTCTAGCATAAATAATCATGAGAAAAAAATATTTTCTACCAATAATTTAAATTTTATAAAGAAAAGCCAAGTTTAACTATATAATCATGGATAGAAGCATTTGAAACACTACATGAAGTGAAAGAAACTACTTAAAAAACCAAATAACCAACTCTAGTGCTTAAGAGTACAATTAGGCACCATTTTTTGTTACACATTTATGAAAGTAACAACACCTCTTTCTCTCAAATTCTTTTCCACTTTAATTTTTTATTTTTATTTTTGTCATTTAGCAACTTTCATTGTAGGTGGACAAGACTCTGGCTGCAACAACTAATTGCTAGCATCTTTCAACATGAACTTGGGGTCTCCATATTTCTTCCTCTTTAGTTAGAATTGCAATTATTTTATTCTTTAGATTCTCATAACTTCTCTATACACTGAAAGCCATGGAGAAGAAGCATCTTTGAGAGAAAGAAGCAAGAGATTTGTTATAAGAATCTAATTATGGGTCCCAAAAATTAACAAGAAAAGAGATCCAATCAAAAGTATGAAAATAACTAATTTCAGAGTACAAGTAGAAGTCAATGTTCATATAATCACTTAAAAGCAACTGAATTTAACTAATTATGAGTCTAATGCTGAAGTTACTAACCTTATTGAAGATTTATGCAATAAAAATAGGTTTTAGAAAATAAATTTGACCTGGCATATAAAGGAAAAAAATATGGGAGAAATTAACAGGTTAAACTATGGAATTGCAATTACAACCATATAAAAATTATCTGCAGACGAATATGTAAATCTATTCCTTGTAAGCTAAAATATACCCAAAAAGAGAGCAGGAAAAATGTGACAGCCCCACCTCCCCCTAAGGTGAACCAAAGGGATCGGCGGACCGCCTGCATAGCTCTCGCCGGGACTCACTACATTCCACAATTTCTTCACAGATACAAATATTCAAAAGTCCATTCGAGATAACATAATCTTGAAGATACTTCATAATAACATTTACATATCTCCAAAAGTAATTACATAAACTCATGGACCAAAAGGTCAAGCGTTTAGAGTTCAACTTAAGTATATTCGCCTCTTCCAAAAGTAAAGAGGATTATAGGTAGATATACCAGACAAACAAACCTAAATTCCCAAAATGATCTAATGTTATCCTCGATCCCTTTTTGCCTCGAATCCTGTTAAGGAAAACAAATACGTGCTTACGCCCAGTAAGTATTCCAAGAAATCAAGCAAAACATGAGCAATACCAAAATTAATCATGTTAACACGTAATCAAGAAGCACAGCTCCAAGTATAACCATTACCAAATTTAGGAATGAAGAAATAAGGTAAGGTACATAGTGAGCGATAAACGATCACATTAATTCAAATAAACTATTATTCATTCAAGTAAATCAAATAATAAATAATAAATGAAATCTCAAAAGGATACGGGACTCATTGGGAGCCATAATCCACCTTATAACTTCCAATAAACAATCCCCTACATTTTTCATCTTATAACCTCCAAATCGATAAACAATCCCCGAAATTTACTTTCACCTTATCACCTCCAAAACGATAAACAATCCCCAAAATTTAACATTAGACATTATACTCAAAGCCTTTTGGCGAAGAGTTTTGAGCTTTGCACATATCATTGGTAAGTCATTACCCAGGGCTGTCCAACTGATCCGATCTCGCAATGGCGGGTCTAGGATAAGCCTTTGGCCTACCTGACCTCACAATGGCGGATCAAGGATAGGGTTCCAGCACAGACGAAGGTCAGTTCAGCCGATGCGATAAAGTACACATCGGCCTACATTTATGTACATTTATCATTCAACTATGCATTGTGAGCAAGCAATTATCGAAAATTAATTGAATTAACGAATCAAGGAAATTACAATAACATGGCACTCATTGGTATGTCAATCAAAGAGGCTTTTAAAACAAATAATAGCATTTACTCAAATATCATGCATCGTCAAGGAAACATGCTTGGAACACTTACCAAGTTAGCAAAATAATCTCAGGCGTTCGCTCCCAAATCTCCTTTATTTCCTCCTTTCAAGTCTAATGGCAAATGAAATGAAAACATTTAAGATTGACTACCCCAAACAAGAGAGACCAAATGCATACACTAGTTGTTTCTTTGTTTGATAACAATCACAATTTGGATGCATAAAATCATAAGAGGTCTAATCCAAAGAATGAGTGTAAAACAAATGAAGAATCTTATAAGCATAGTAAAATCATGAGTTAAGTAGCTTGGAACACGGCAAAGGTGAATACGAGTCCAAAGGAATAAAAGAAGCCATTATAGAAAGGAAATGAAAATCGACAGGTTTGCCACCCTTCAGTGTTTTAATCATAACTGTGGCTGTGATTATTGGATTGGGGTGAATTTTATGGAGTTTCTAAACTAAGACATAGACCTAAAACTTTAATGAAGAGGTTGAACATCAAATCACACTAAATCAGGGTCGAAATAGCAAATATCAGAGACACCAGAAAACTGTCAGGCGTGAAACAGGCTGGTCTAACAATCTCGGAAGAACGGCCATAACTCAATGTAGGAAAATCGAAATTGAGCTCCGTCAGTGGCGTTTAAAACTAAGTTCATAGACCTTTCTAACGGTATAAAGATCAGGCTCTAATTCGATTTCTACAATCAACAGGATGTTCGGAAAGTTCACTGATTTCCATTTCTGATTTCCTGTGAAAATTTCCAGCTTTGACACAATCTCTTCAAGTAATCCTTTAAAGTTATTCCATCTCTTAGTAAGGTGTATAACATGATAAAACATCAACTAAATCCATCAATAAAATATCACAAACTCTTAGACAGTTCATCAAACACATAGAAGATTAAAGCAAAAACCTAAGTTCAAATTCTCAAACACAAGAAACTCTTCCATAATTTTTCCTTCTAATCAACCTCAAACAACTTAAACTCACTAATCATGCACCCACTTTGAATTTGAAGATCATTAAAGCATACATTAGTGATTAGTTACCTTGAGAATTGAGAGAGAAAACCACCCAAAAAGCTTCAATTTTCCAACCAAACTTGATGATCAAGCAACAATCTACGCTAGGGTTTCACTTGAAACATGTTTTTCCTCACCTAAAATTGCTAGAATCAAACTTAGGGTTTAGTGTTTTCTTACTTATGGAGTTCGGCCAAGAGGAGAGAGAAGGGAGGGAGTTTTTGGTTCAAATTTTTGAAAATGAGAGATTAAATAGAAAGGATTAAGTTAAGACCTTAATGGATGGTTGACAAGTGTCCTAATTTGGACCATGAATTGGGTTAAAATTCTATGCAATTAACTTCTAATCCCTCAATTAGAATGTATCCTACTTAATGCCACATAAATTTTATGCAATTTGCTACATGAAACATGTAAAATGAAATTCCAAATTAATGTCATGCTATGTATGCAAAATAAAGTACTTAAAGGAAAATAATGCACTTAATGCTTTCATGGTGCAATCAAGCCATTTTTTTTTCATTTTCATTCATTTTTTTTATGGGTTCTCACAAGAAATATCAATGAACTCACCTCAATTTTAAAGAGAAGCCTCACCTACGTCCAAATATCACAAAAGAAGTTAGTTTTATCTCAGAAACTCATGATATATACAAAACCTAATAAAAGCACAAGAGAGAAACGGCCAAAGAAGGATAGCCACTCACTCAATGTGGAGGAGTAATTAAAGTAATGGTTATGCAGAGAATGAATAAGTATGATTGCAGTTGCAGTTTAATGGTTGAGTATTATATTCTTGAAGAGGAAAATGGAAATCTACCAATGAGTGAAAAATCCAATTTCTTAGGAGTACTTAATAGTAGTTAAGGAGCACTTAATTGTACTTAAACAACTATCTACAACTAATGTCTCATAATAAAGAATTGAAAAGGCTATTTTACCGCCAAAGAGGCAGGAAAAACAAAGCCCCAAACTCCTTCCTAGTGATAAGGAAATTGATTACAGTAGACAAAAATGTAGTCACGTGCTCAACAGGTTCCTTGAGTTTCAGTAAATTCTCAAGCCCACATCTATATAAATGTATATTGACAAAATCTAGAACTCGTTTTGCAATACTTGCAATATTTTGCACATAGTCATTGATGTCTAATGTTTTCCTACATAAAAAGTTATTAAATAACTACAATAGAAGGGTAAAGATATTTTTCTAAAAAAGTGGTAGACAAAATAAGTAAACTTATTGTACCTGTACCATTAGTTTTGATACTTTTACCTGAGAAAGCAAAGAGAACTTTACAACAATTTAGAATAAAAACATAAATGAACCGTAGAATATACATATAACTAACAATGAGAATACAAAAATTCATACTAAATATTGTAAAGGTTAACATAAAAAGTTACTTGTCAACATTGAACTCTAGTAACTAATACATAATTATTATTAAATAACATAATACACCATTATCAAATCTTATGAGGAAATTGCTAGAAGAATCTAAAACAGATTCTCTAATTTTTTTTTTTGTAAATTCTAGAAACATCTTCTAAAGTACAATGTGGTCACTTTGCCTCTCGAATGTTCATTTGCATTAAGCTCCTCCCTCATTAAACAAAATTTTTCAATCAAAACAATCAATATATGAGTTTTAATTCCATATGTTTGGTTCTTAGGTTGTAACCTTAATTTGTTGCTCCATTCCACCATCAGCGGGAATTTCATTGGAATACCATCAACAATCACATCCCCATTGCCTTGAAACTGGAGGCCATAGAGGATGTGCTTTGCAGCTCTTGGCACATGCTCCAATATGAAAAACTACAAGAGAAAGTGAAAATTAATCCAACATGATATAAAAATGAAAGAAAGTCTACAACTATAAATAAACAATGCCACAAAAATAAATAAATAATTGTCCTTATCAACAACAAAAGTGAATCGCTCGTTAGCCTGCTTCTTGGCTTTTCTCAAGTCAATATGAAGGAACTGTAGCATCGCTACCACCATGGGTAGTCATTAATGTGCTCAACTTTTTCCAAAAAAGCCAAGGACACAAAGGGAAACACTTTGTTGGAGGAGAGAGCGATTACTGATCCTATCAAATAAAGGACCAGTGCGCATATCTTTGCCTCATCATTCCCTTTAATACCATTAAATTTTTCCCTCAAAGGCTTCAGAGCAATGCCTCACTTTTGGGAGTTTATACTTGGAAATCTATCAATAATCTAGTACACAAATCAATTCTATTATCCTCTTCATGATCTCTCATAACAACAGCACTGCCATTTATAGTAGGCTGTGATTCTTAAAAAGTTTTCTAATCTAAGAAATAATTCAATGCCATTGAAGGAAAAAGACCCCTTCTTATTAGTGAAAAAATTGACTACAGTAGACAAAAATGTAGTCAAGTGCTACGTAGGTTACTCGAGTTTCAATAAATTCTAAAACCCGCTTCCACATAAATGTGTCTTGACAAAATCTTGAACTAGGTTTGCAATACTTACAATATTTTACACATAGTCACTGATGTCTAACATTTTTCTACATGAAAAGTAATTAAAATTAAATTAAATAGCTATAATAGAAGAATAAAGATATTTTTCTAAAAAAATGGTGGAAAAAATAAATAAACTTACTATACCTATGCCATTAGTTTGAAACTTTTATGAGAAAGAAAAGAGCTCTTTTACAACAATTCAGAATAAAAGTATAACCAAACAGCAGAATGTTCATATAGCTAACGACAAGAATTCAAAAATTCAAACTAAAAACTGCAAAAGTTAACATAAAACGTACTCCTCAATAATGAACTATAGTAACAAATATATAATTGTTATTAAATAACATAATACAACCTTATTAAATCTTACAAGTAATTTGTTGAAAGAATATAAATCACATAGCTTAATTTTTATCTGTTAATTCTAGAAACTCTCTCCAAAGTATGATATGGCCACTTTGCCTGTTTAATATTCATTTGCATTAAGCTCCTCCATCATTATAAAAAATTTTCTCAATCAAAACAATCAATATATGAATTAATTCCATATGTTTGGTTCTTAGTTGGTAACTTTAATTTGTTGCTCCATTCCACCGTTAAGGGGAATTTCATTGGAATACAATTGATAACCACATCCCCATTGCCTTGAAATTGGGGGCCGTAGAGGATGTGCTTTGCTGCTACTGGCACATGCTTCAATATGATTAACTATAAGAGAAAGTAAAAAATTAATCCAACATGATATAAAAAGGAAAGAAAAGCTATAACTATAAATAAACTATGCTCCAAAATAACTAAATAATCATCCTTATCGACAACAAATATGAATCGCCCATGAGACTCTTCTGCTTCTTGGCTTTTCTCAAGCCAATGTGAAGGTACTCTGGCATTGCTAACCCCTTGCGCTGTCTTTAATATGCTCAACTTTTGCCAAAAAAGTGAAGTATACGAGGGGGACCACTCAATTGGAGGTGAGAGCGATTACTGATCCTATGAAGTAGATGACCACTGCTCATATCGTCTCATCATCCCCTTTAAATCCATTAAGTCTTTCCCTCAAAGGTTTCAAAATACTGCCTCCTCTTCGGGAGTTTATACTTATAAATCCACCCAATAACCTTGTATACAAATCATTTATTTCATCCTCTTAATGGTCTCTTGTGATACTATCATCTATAGGTAGGCCTGTGATTCTTAAAAAATCTTCTAATCTAACAGACAAATGTGTAGTCAGTGCTCAGTGGGTTCTACGAGTTTTAGAAAATTCTCAAACTTGCTTCCACATAAACATATCTTGACAAAATCTAGAACTAGTTTTGCAATACTTGCAATATTCTATACATCGTCATTGATGTCTAACGTTTTCCTACATAAAAAGTAACTAAAATTGAATTAAATAATTACAATAGAAGAATAAAGATATTTTTCTAAAAAAGTGGTGGAGGAAATAAGCAAACTCATTGTACCTGCTCCATTAGCTTTGCTATATTTATGTGAGAAAGAAAAGAGAACTTTTACAACAATTGAGAATAAAAACATAACCAAACAGCAGAATGTTCATATAGCTAACAACAAGAATCCAAAATTTCAAACTAAATACTGCAAAAGTTAATATAAAAGGTACTCCTCAACAATGAACTACAGTAATAAATGTATAATTATTATTAAATAACATAATACAACCTAATTAAATCTTACGAGCAAATTGTTAAAAGAATATAAATCACATAGCCTAATTTTTATCTGTTAATTCTAGAAACTCCCTCCACAGTATGACATGGTCACTTTGCCTCTTTAATGTTTATTTGCATTAAAGCTCTTCCATCACTATAAAAAATTTTCTCAATCAAAACAATCAATATATTAATTTAATTCCATATGTTTGGTTCATAGCTGGTAACTTTAATTGGTTGCACCATTCCACCATCAGGGGGAATTTCATTGGAATACTATCGTTAACCACATCCCTATTGTCTTGAAATTGGGGGCCATAGAGGATGTGCTTTGCAGCCACTGGCACATGCTCCAATATGATTAACTACAAGAGAAAGTAAAAAATTAATCCAACATAATATAAAAAGGAAATAAAAGCTATAACTATAAATAAAGAATGCTCCAAAAAATAAATAAATAATCATCCTTACTGACAACAAATACGAATTGTCCGTGAGACTTTTCTGCTTCTTGGCTTTTCTTAAGCCAATGTGAAGGTAGTCTAGCATTGCTACCCCAATGCGTTGTCTTTAATATGCTCAACTTTTGCCAAAAAAGTGAAGTACACGAGGGAGACCACTCGATTGGAGGTGAGAGCGATTACTGATCCTATGAAGTAGATGACCACTGCCCGTATCATCTCATCATCCCTTTTAAATTCATTAAGTTTTTCCCTCAAAGGTTTCAAAATAATGCCTCCTTTTTGGGAGTTTATACCTGTAAATCCACCCAATAACCAAGCACACAAATCATTTATTTCATCCTCTTAATGATCTCTCGTGATAACAGCACTGCCATCTATAGGCAGGCTTGTGATTTTTAAAAAGTCTTCTAATCTAACAGACAAATGTGTAGTCAAGTGCTCAGCGGTTTCCACGAGTTTCAATAAATTCTCAAACTTGCTTTCACATAAATGTATCTTGACAAAATTTGGAGCTAGTTTTGCAATACTTGCAATATTCTGCACATAGTTGTTGATGTCTAATGTTTTCCTACATAAAAGTAATTAAAATTAAATTAAGTAACTACAATAGAAGAATAAGGATATTTTTCTAAAAAAGTGGTAGAGAAAATGAGTAAACTTATTGTACTTGGGCCATTAGCTTTGATAATTTTACCTGATCAAGAAAAGAGAACTCGTACAACAATTAAAAAATAAAAAGATAACCAAACAGCAGAATATTCATATAACTAACAACAAGAATGCAAAAATTTGAACTAAATATTGTAAAAGTTAACATAAAAGTTACTTTTCAACATTGAACTATAGTAACAAATGCAAAATTATATTAAATAATATAATACACCCTTATCAAATCTTACTAGGAAATTTTTAGAAGAATGTAAATCACATGGCCTAGTTTTTTATCTGTTACTACTAGAAACTCCCTCCAAAATATGATATGGTCATTTTGCCTCTCTAATGTTCATTTGCATTAGGTTCCTCCCTTATTATTCAAATTTTCTCAATCAAAACAATCAATAGATGGTTTTAATTCCATTCATTTTGTCTGTAGTTGGTAACTTTATTTTGTTGCTCCATTCCACCATCAAGGGGAATTTCATTGGAATACCATCAATAATGACATCCCCATTACTTTGAAAGTGGGGGCCATAGAGGATGTGCTCTCTGGCTCCTGGCACATGCTCCAATATGACTAACTGCAAGAGAAAGTAAAAAATTAATACAACATAATACAAAAAGGAAAGAAAAGCTATAACTGTAAATAAACAATGCCAAAAAAAATAAATAATCATCCTTACGGCAACAAATACGAATCGCTCATTAGACTTTTCTGCTTCTTGGCTTTTTTCAAGCCAATGTGAAGGTAGTCTAGCA
Organism: Gardenia jasminoides; assembly: GCA_013103745.1. Taxonomy (NCBI): domain Eukaryota; kingdom Viridiplantae; phylum Streptophyta; class Magnoliopsida; order Gentianales; family Rubiaceae; genus Gardenia; species Gardenia jasminoides. Next base: position 20,895,133 of record CM023096.1, read on the forward strand.
TTGCTAACCCCCATGCATAGTTTTTAATGTGCTCGACTTTTTCAAAAAAGTCAAGTACATAAGAGGAACTATTCCATTGGAGGTGAGAGCGATTATTGATCCTACCAAATAAAGGACTAGTGCCTGTATCATCGTCTCATCATCCTCTTCAAATCCATTAAATTTTTCCCTGAAAGCCTTCAAAGTAATGTCTTGCTTTTGAGAGTTTATACTTGCAAATCTACCTAATAACCTAGTGTACAAATCATTTATTTCATCACCTTCATGATCTCTCGTGCCAACAACACTGCTATCTACAGGTAGGCCTGTGATTCTTTAAAAGTCTTTTAATCCATCAAATAATTCAATGCCGTTGAAGGAAAAAGACTCCTTCTTATTAGTATAAAAATTGACTACAGTAGACAAAAATGTAGTCAAGTCCTTAGCGGGTTCCTTGAGTTTCAGAAATTCTCAATCTCGCTTCCAGATAAATGTATCTTGACAAAATCTGGAACTAGTTTTGTAGTACTTGCAATATTCTGCACATAGCCGTTGATGTCTAATATTTTCCTACATGAACGTTAATTAAAATTAAATTAAATAACTACAATAGAAGAATAAAGATATTTTTCTAAAAAAATTGGTGGAGAAAATGAGTAAACTTATTGTACTTGGGCCATTAGTTTTGATACTTTTACCTGATGACGAAAAAGAACTTTTACAACAATTCAGAAATAAAAGCATAACCAAACAACAGAATATTCATATGGTTAACAACAAGAAAACAAAAGTTCAAACTAAATACTATAAACATTAACATAAAATTTACTTCTCAACATTGAACTATAGTAACAAATAAAGAATTAGTATTAAATAACATACTACACCCTTATCAAATCTTGCAAGGAAATTGTTAAAAGAACGTAAATCGCATTGCCTAATTTTTATCTGTTAATTCTAGAAACTCCCTACAAAGTATGATATGGTCACTTTGCCATTCTAATGTTCATTTGCATTAAGCTCTTTCCTTATTATACATACAATCTCAATAAAAAAAAATCAACATATGAGTTTTAATTCCTCTAACATTTCCTTGCCTAACCTCTAAAAATTTTATGCCATATGATAGGATTGTAAATTTTTTGCCAAAAAATTATTTCTTGTATCACATACATATTTTTTAATATATCTTTTTATCGTTTCAATCACCATTTTGTCTTATATACATCACAACTTGAAAAGTGCTTTAGTAATTAATTATTCGAATAATACTTCAGTTAATCTTGTATCCAAACACGCACTTGGAATAATTATATTTGATTGAAATTTTCATAAAGGGATAATTTTAGAAACCTCTATTGAGCTTTCTAATAATTTCATTGGTATCCACTCAAGTTTAAGAAATTACACTTACCTCCCTTGATGTAATAAAGTACCAATAATACCCTTCATTTGGCAGATAATTCTCAATTTAAGGTAGTAGATTTACCAAATACCTAAAAGAATTTCTATTTTTCTATCTCTTGTCTATTTCGACTCTTCTCTTTTCTAGTTAATATACTGCTATACGCTCTTTTTATTTATTTATTTTATCATCTTCAATTTTATAGATGCTAGTCAATTGAAATTGTAAAATCAATAAAGGAAGTTGATTATGAATGTGTTTGGATAGTACATTATTTAGGATAATTTTTTGAAAAAGACATTGTAATATTTTGTTAATGTGATGTATGTGAGATCAAAAGATGATTGAAAATGTGACGACCCCACCTTCCCCTAAGGTGAACCAAAGGGTTTGCCGGGCTGCTTGTCCAACTCTTGCCAGGACTCACTCGCTCGAATAACTATTAACACTTCGAAAGTAAACGTAAATAAAAATTTCAAAACCAAACCACAACTAATAACATTACTAAATTCAACTTACAACCCAACTTCTCAAATTATAGTTCAATATACTTAAGGTACAACCATAATTTCATCTTACAAGACCAAAATATGAAATTCAGCATTTCAAGGCGAAATTCAAAAGATAAGTTCCAACCTTAGCTATTCACGTCTTCACTCGGGTTCTCGATCCTTGTTAAGGAAAAAAAATTTGAAAGAATGAGTTAAAAGCCCAGTGAGTTCCAAAAAGGCTTGCAATTCACGTAGAACAGTTCAAATCATACTTCAAGTCTACAATTTAAATCAAGTAGATAAACACGTAAATGGGTACTACTCGAATAAACTAATCGAGAGACATCGCCCATCAAAGTAGACTAGTCGAGGGATTTCGCCCAACAACATCACAAACTAGTCGAGGGTATTCACCCTATGACGTCACATACTAGTCGAGGGAATTCGCCCAACGACGTTACAAACTAATCGAGGGTTGAAGAGTAAATTTGGAGCATCATTTGAGTAATGAAATGATACTGGAAAAATACCAATTTTTGCACACACAAACCTCAGTATGTAAGCTATGTGTATACCAAAATTTAGCCAAAAACTCATACAGGAAGGTACTGATCAAAGCGATCAAAGTTGACTGAGATTTTTGAGCTCATTACTGACAAACGAAAATCCTTTTCTCTTGCAACATTTGGTTTATCCAAAACAGCCCTCATTTCATTCCATTTTCAAAACCAAGACTCTAACAACATTTCTTGATCAAATGGTGGTAAAATGATAGCAAAAATTGGACCAAAACACCACCAAAACAGGGCAGCAAGGTTCGGACAGGTTGGTGACAGTTTTCCAGATTTCTTTGGTCCTCATTTCATGAACTTTTAAAGCACAAATTGAGAGGATTTTTTTTGCTAGGAAAATGTGCACTTAAAGCTCAACATTTCAGCTCTCAAAACAGCCCAAAACTCTCGAAAAACTGCTGCTAAAATAGGGCATAAAAATCAAATTGATGCCGGCAGCACCTCCCCTCTCCATGTCAGTTTTTGCCTCTTTTTTCTAGTCTTCTAATTCCAAAACTCCTCACAATCACTCCATCACATACACATATATCATAACAGCAATCCATCAAGAATTGTGGGAATCCATAGAGCCCACACAACCATCCAAATTCAACACAATTACAAACAAGAAACTACCAGCTCCATAATCATACATTGGAAGCAAAGAAACTAGGGTTTGTTGTAGTCATTACCTCTAGTTGATCAAGGAGAAAAATCCTAGCTTGTGGTGCCTAAGCTCCCTCTCTTTCTAAGCTCCTATCCGGCTCTATCTCTCTCCTTGATGATCCTCAAGCTCCAAGTGAAGAGGATGGAAGATTACTCAAGCTTTTCTTGGTGAATTTGGTAAGGAATTGATGTAATTTCTTGAGGTTGCAATAAAGGGGAAAGAGGGGAAGGGAGAATCGGCTGCTAAGAGGAAGAAGAGAGAGGGATTTTGGGCATTTTTGGTAAAGTGAAAATGTGAACGGAAGAAATGTCATAAAGCTTAGTTTTATGGTGTCAAAAGTCAACTTAGAATTAGTGGCCAATAATGCTCCATTTGGAGTTTAAATCCAAGCACTCACTTCTAATCCCTCAATTAGCTTTTCTTAATCTACTGTTCGTTAAGAAGAAAGATGGTAGTTTAAGGCTATGTATAGACTATCGGGGGTTGAATGATGTGACGATTAAGAATAAGTATCCCTTACCACTCATTGACGAGTTATTTGATCAATTGCAAGGGTCAGTGGTATTCTCCAAGCTGGATCTTAGACAGGGATATTACCAGTTGAGGATTAGGAAAGAGGATGTGCCGAAAACAGCTTTCAATTCAAGATATGGACATTATGAGTTTGTAGTAATGCCTTTTGGGTTAACAAATGCTCCGGCAGCATTTATGGACTTGATGCAACGGGTATTCAAGCCCTATTTGGATCGGTTTGTGGTGATCTTTATTGATGATATATTGGTGTATTCGAAAACCCTAGAAGACCATGCCGAACATTTGAAGATTGTATTGCAAACCCTCCAAGAGCACAAGTTGTTTGCCAAGTTTAGTAAGTGTGAATTTTGGTTGAAAGAAGTATCTTTTCTAGGGCATAGAATTTCCAAAGATGGAATTGCAGTTGACCCATCTAAAGTGGAAGCTGTTATACATTGGAAGAGACCTGAAAATCCTACTGAGGTGAGAAGTTTCTTAGGATTGGCTGGATATTATCGTCGGTTCATTCAGGATTTTTCAAGAATTACCGGACCTTTGACCGACTTGACTAAGAAACATGGAAAATTCCTTTGGAGTCCTAAGTGTGAAGAAAGGTTTCAAGAATTGAAGAAACGATTAACAGAGGCACCGATCTTAACCCTACCTGATGGTAAAAAAGGATTTGTGGTCTATTCAAATGCCTCTAAGGATGGATTGGGTTGTGTTTTGATGCAAAATGGAAAAGTCATAGCATATGCTTCTAGGAAGTTGAAACCCCATGAACAGAACTACCCAACACATGACCTAGAGTTAGCGGCGGTTGTTTTTGCCTTGAAGAAGTGGAGACATTATTTATATGGGGTTACTTTTGAGGTGTTCACGGACCATAAAAGTTTGAAATATTTGTTTTCTCAAAAAGAGTTGAATTTAAGGCAAAGGAGATGGGTAGAGTTTCTTGAGAATTATGACTGCTCCATAAAATATCATCCTGGAAAGGCGAATGTGGTAGCTGATGCGTTAAGTCGCAAGGCTCAAGTGGCGAGTTTGATGGTAAAAGAATGGGAAATGTTGGAGCAAGTAAGTGAATGGAAACCTTGTCTTGGGGTGCAGAAGGTTATTTTTGGAAATGTTGAATTAAGGTCTCCATTATTGGAACGGATTAAGAAAGCACAGTCAAATGATCCAGTAGTACTGAAATTACAGGGAAAAGTCCAGAAAGGAGAGACTCAGGATTTTAAGACTGGACCAGAAGGGATGTTAAGGTTCTGGGAGAGGATAGTAGTGCCGAATGAAGAGATTTTAAAGAGAGAGATTCTAGAAGAAGCACATCGGTCCAAGTATACTATTCACCCTGGGAGTAATAAGATGTACCAAGATTTGAAAGGACTGTATTGGTGGGATGGATTAAAGAGAGATGTGGCTAAATATGTGCAGACGTGTCTTACTTGCCAACAGGTGAAAGCTGAACACCAAAAGCCTTCAGGACTTCTACAGCCCTTAGAAATCCCTGAATGGAAATGGGAACATATTACTATGGATTTAGTCCTTTGGACCGCCAAGGAGTCAAAAGGGACATGATGCCGTGTGGGTGGTTGTAGACCGACTAACTAAGTCAGCATTTTCTACCGGTAAATCTGAGTATCCTTTGGAGAAATTGGCCGGACTCTATTTGGATGAGATAGTGAGATTGCATGGAATTCCAGTAAGTATTGTATCCGACCGAGACCCTAGGTTTGTTTCGAGGTTTTGGCAGAAGTTGCAAGAGACCTTGGGGACCAAATTAAGCTTGAGTACAGCTTATCATCCCCAGACAGATGGTCAGTCTGAAAGGACCATCCAGACCTTGGAAGATATGTTAAGGTCGTGTATAATGGATTTTGGTGAAGATTGGAGTCGGTACATGACGTTGGTCGAGTTTGCATATAATAACAGTTACCATGCCACGATTCAAATGGCACCTTATGAGGCACTTTACGGGAGAAGATGCCGATCACCGATTCATTGGGGCGAAGTAGGGAAAAGAAAGTTCTTAATCCGACTATCCCTTGGATTGAAGAGGCTTATGAAAAGGTGAAGGTAGTTCGAGAAAGGCTTCAAACGGCCCAGAGTCGGCAAAAGAGCTACTGGATAATAGGAGAAAAGATTTGGAATTTGAAGTAGGTGATAAAGTCTTCTTGGGTGAAGCAGTGAAAGGTGGTGTAGTGGCTAAAAGGGGAAGAAGTGAAACCGAGGTATGTGGGACCGTTTGAGATACTTAAGCGAGTTGGAAAAGTGGCTTACCAACTGGATTTACCAGCTAGTATGTCCAAGATTCACAATGTCTTCCATATCTCAATGCTCAAGAAGTATCACCCAGATCCGAGCCATGTGTTGCAAGTAGACGAGATTGAAATGGATGAGTCACTCTCATATGAGGAAAGACCTGTAAAGATTCACGATCGTGAAGTGAAGGATTTAAGGACGAAGAAGATTCCTCTGGTTAAAGTCTTGTGGAAAAACCATGATGTGGAGGAAGCAACCTGGGAGGTGGAAGAGGAAATGCAGAAGAAATATCCGGAATTATTTGTTTAACAAGGTGAGAATTTTGAGGACAAAATTCTTTTAAGGAGGGGAGAATGTAACGGCCTCGAAATTTTGAAAAAAAAAATATTTTTAATTATTTTTAATTTCAAAAATTCAAAAATATATTTATTCATATAATTAAATCTTTAATTATCTTGTGATATTTGATTTTATCCTCGTTTATAATGCCTCATTTGATTTTAACTCTAATTACCTGTAAATTACGTTTCGTAGCATTTATTAGTGGAAAAATGTCAATGGCACGTTTTTCGAGGTAAATTCGGACTGTGGGTAAATTAGTGGAGATAAGTAGGAATGAGCATGGATAAGTTGGAAGTGTGATTAAATGACTAGAATTGGGTTGTTGAATGTGAATCATTAGGGTTTTGAAATTTTAGTTAAGATTTGGATTAGCCTCCATTAGGATTAGAACTTTATCTAACCGCTAATTCTATCAAATAAACTCTTACCAGTCACTTAAAAATCACTTCTCCATCCCCTCTCCTAATCGAGATTTGTCCCTTAATCTCAAGCCAAACGAAGTGATTAATTTTCCCTCCAAATGGCTAATTAAGATCACTATGCCAACTTTGACTTTTGGGGTAAGACAAGACTCATGTCTTGTCTTCCCTTTTTCCCATTAATTCCTCAAGAAAAAATTGCACCAAAATTGCTCCATTTCTCCTCTCTTCTCACCAACTCATTCTTCCTTCTTCCTCTTATTTTCGTCAAAAAAATTCCTTCCATTTCATCCATAAAACTCAACCAAATTCGCACCAAGAAAAGCTTAGCTAAGGAAGAGGATATTGTGGGCTTCATCTTGCATTTCTTTCCTTGAAGTCTTGCTAACCTAAGAAAGGTATCATTCTCTTAATTTCCTTCTTGACCAAGTTCTTTAATTTCCAAGCATGATAGTTAGGAAATGGGGTTATTGAGATGTTCATAGAACTTGTAATTAGTGATGATCATGTGGTGTGGAGTGTTGAGCCTCATTTTTGAGTATTTTGATGATTATGGAAATTTTTGTGGGCTCTTGAAATCCCACTACATATGTGTAAACGCTTGCTAGATGATTAAATGGTGCTATATATATGCTTAATGTTTGAGTTGATGCTGAAAAATTTGAAGAAATAACCCCAAGGAAATTCGGCCAAGAGAGTGAGAGATTAGGGCTTGAATTTTCTGTTTTTCCCTCGATTTTTGTGGCTGCATTTTTGGCTAGCTAAGAGGCTAAATTTGATGTTTAAGTGATGAGTGTTAAGCTGCTATTTTGTCCCACAAAGAGTTCTCCAAGAGTTGATGTTATGTGGTGGATTAAGTTGCATTGTGGAAACTGGAAATTTGGGGGAAATGCTGTCCGAATTTTGAGGCTTTGTTTTGTGAAATTCTTGCCAAAAGATGTGACCATTTTTGATCATAAATAGGCTTGGGAAGTTCAATACTAGCTTAGTTTCGAAAATTAGGCAAATTGGAAGTGAATTGAGGCCTGGACTAGATGAACAAGTGAGGGAGAAAATTTTTCCAGATTTGAATGCATGGGTTGGACAAAATTGAGGTGCATAGAAAACTGCCTTCCCGGTGGTATTTTAAGTTGAAATTTGGTGTGAATCTAGTTTATATATGGAAGTGTTAGTGTACCAAATTTGACAATTTTTGGACTTGAATTCATCACTCAAATAACCACTTGAATGCTGCCCTGTATTTTCGAAAACCCAGAAATGCAGAATTTCGAGTGACCTCTGTTTGTACTGTTGTAATTTCATGCTCGGATGTCGGAATTGAGTTCCGTCAGTGGCTGTTGAAACGTCATATGTAGGGCTATATTGTGTATAAATTTCAGAGGTTAATTAATTTTCTGTAATTTTTGGATGATTTTCAAAATGTGCTGGATAACCAGCCTGACGGATACTGTTGACTTACTGTAGTTGAATGTTCAACTGAAATCTGGGCGAATTTCGTCCATAATTTTAATTTTATGTCTTCTGAAAAGTTGTAGAGATTTTAAAGAGGTTTCCAACGGTACCAAATGAGCAGAATTCCGACTTGTAAAACTTGAGTTATGATTTTTCAAAGTTTTCAGCTCAATTAGGAAAATTGTCGAACTTTCGACTTTTCGCGTTAAACTTCGCCATCGAGTAAGAAAACTCATTTTTGATCTCTTTTAATCATTTTTAGGTCAAAGTGCTGATTTTACGAGTGATCCAAACTCGAACTCCGAGACCTACTTTGTCGGTGAGTTTTCAATGCATGTTAAACGCTTTCGTTGAACTGCTTTATGCATATCTACGTGCTTCTTGACCTGTTAATTGCTTGGAATGTGAAATTGAGATTTTAATGGATCGCTCACTCAAAGGCGAGTATACTTTATTGCTCCCTTTTTGTAGAGTCGGAAACTTGATTTTTGCATGTATTGGACTAGGGGAAATGAAAAACATGAAATGTACTTACTCTTGGCCGTGTGCCTTGAGTAATTCCTGTTTACTGTATATTATTGAGTTTGGGGCGTGCGGGCCCGGTAGGGGGAGTAAGGTGGTTGGAGTTGGCGTGTAGAGTCGTCTACTTGGTTTGAAAGTCGACGGAGTGTCGACTACTATAATTGCTCGTGATAACGGAAATTGGCTCCTGAGAGCCCCTGTATCCTCATTGCGTGTTATTTGTATTTATTTATGTGTTTTAATTATTTACTTGCACTTTTACGCTTTAATTGCACGTGCATGAATTTTGAAAACGACGAGCTTTTAGCTCACCCCGTTCCCTTTTATTTTCCTTAACGGTGAAGAGAATCCAGGCGTGTTAAGGATAACGTCCTTGATCTTTGATTTTTGGTTTTAAGTCACGAAGACACTTTGTATATATTTTTATGATGTTTAGTATTTTAAGATTATGGAAATGTATGAGTTTTGGCTCGAGGATTGTAACCATGTGACTTGGATGATTGTAAATTTTAAGTTTAAATATTATTCTCCGTTTTAGTATTAATGTTTTATTAATTGGAGAAGATTTGCACTTTAAGTTAGAATTGTTTTAAATGCTTGAGTCCTGGCGAGGCTAACCTCCTGGTTAGCCTTAGGGGAGGTGGGGCATTACGGTGGTATCAGAGCCTAGGTTAGACGTCTATAATGGAAATTTTGGAAAAAGTCCTTTTAGAATGGTTTCTTGTATTTTAAGCTTGATATTTTAGCTACTTGAATATTAAAAAGTCCTAAATTTAAGTTTTGATTTTTGGTGTAGGTATGGAAGGTGGTAATGGAGCTACAGGAGCTAATAGGCAGGGGGCCAATGGCCATGAGCCACCTGCTAGGCCAGTTCGGTATAGGGTGAGTGGGGACGACCACACCAGCCTGTTGTTCACCCCACGTCGAGGGGGAGGTTCGAGGTGTCCGTGTAGGGCCGGTACTCCTACGTGGTTCTATCCATGGATGATGGCGTGGAGTTCTTGGATGCCACCAGAGAGCTGCAGGAGGAGAACGTGGTGGTGAGAGATATTATGGCTAATCGTCAGGAGCGGATCCGAGAGTTGGAGGATCGGGTCGATGTACTGGAGAACCGGGTGGACACCGAGCGAGATAGGACTAGGGCCACTCGTGATCAGGTCCAGAGGTTTCGGGCCCGACTTGATAGGCTGTCTGACGAGGTTCATGAGCGAGCTGCTAGGATTAGGGCTGACCTCACCACTCTGGAGGATACTGTAGCTGATGTGATTGCAGAGTCTATGCTGGAGGTGGGCTTTGATGAGGACTCGTCTGAGGTGGAGCCGTACGAGGATATCCTGATGGGAGATGACCCTTCGGAGGAGTCTGAGCCGGAGGAGGAGGAGGAGGACCCGTCTGAGGGTACCCCTCCTGGTGGTCCTGCTGAGGACTAGAGGATTAGTTCTAGACTATTAGGATTAGGGTTTTTATTAATCTGACGTAGGAAAGACTGTATTAGGGGGATTCTCGTCCCTGGGATGCATGTTTATCTATTGCTTTCACCATTAAATTTTGTGTGGTAAATTGTGAAAGCACTTTTGTACTCTTTGTGATAAACATGCCAGCATAGTGTCTTGAATTCCGGCTATATATATGAAAGTTCGGTTGACTTTAGAAAAATTCCCTTATTTGCTTCTCGGTTTAATTTGTTAAATTATTTATTTTACCTTGTATTACTTCTTGACATTTTCTTTTCTTTTATCTCATTTTACCTTGTTCCGTATTATCATGTATAAAATTTCTATTTTACATTATATTTATGTTTAATTATGTCTACCTATTATAGAAAACATGGACGGTGACGAGGTAGAGGTCGAGGTCGAGGCGACAACCCCAAAATGAGGGAGATGACCGAGGGTCAGCAGTTGACCAAGGTCAAGGACGAGGTTTGGGACAAGGTCAAGGGGTAGACTTCGGGGAACAAGTGGCCTCTCATAAACCAGATGACGGGCATCTTGGCTCGTCTGGTGGACCAACAAGGTCAGGGTCCAGTCAATCAGCCTGGGGGCCACGAAGGTGGCGATGATAGGGCTTTAGAGCGATTCCAAAGGTTCGCCCCACCTAAGTTCTTTGGGGGACCTGATCCGGAGGTCGCTGAGGGATGGCTGGAGCGTATTTCCGACATCTTTGGTACTCTGAAGTATACCGAGGAAAGGCAGGTATCTTTTGCCGCCTTCCAGTTTGAAGGAGCGGCCAGATCATGGTGGAACATGATTCGGGCCAAATGGGATAGGGACCAGACTCCTAGGACTTGGGAGAATTTTACTCGGGAGTTTTACTCTAAATTTCTTCCTCCCATGGTACAAGAAAAGAGGGAGGATGATTTCATTAAGTGTCGACAAGGGCTTCTGAGTGTTGCGGATTACGAGGCGTAATTTACCAAGTTGTCCAAGTTTGCCCCAAAATTGGTGGCTACGGAGCCAAGAAGGATTAGACGTTTTATTCAAGGCTTAAATTTGGAGATTCAAGAAGGATTGGCGGCGGCCCAGATTAATAGTTTCAGTGAGGCTATTGAGAAAGCCCAGAGGATCGAGACCGCCAAGGCTCAACTGAAGAGCTTCCATGCCAAGAAGAGGAGTAACCCTTCTAGTAGTCGGGGTCCAGTGGATGTGAGTGCCCCGCCTTCCAAGTTTGGGAGGGGCTCGAGTGGGGCCAGTGCCTCGGGGACATCTAGGGGAACCTTTCCTCGAGGAGGGGCATCTAGAGGGTCTATCGGCGGAAGAGGCCCAACGAGGAGTATTCCACAAGGGAGCCAAGCCTCCAATCCAGGTCTTACGTGTGGGTTTTGTGGGAAACCAAACCACACCGCCAATGAATGTTGGAAGAAGCAAGGAAAATGCCTAAGGTGTGGAAGTTCAGATCACCAAATATTTTCCTGTCCTTAAACCCGAGATCGGAGTGGCGCCCAGAAGACGAACCCGAGCCAAGCTAGTTCGGTGGGGAGTAGGACGAGAGTTCCAGCTCGAGTCTATGCATTAGATCACCAAGAGGTGCCTGAGTCGACTGAAGTGGTCGAAGGTACCATTCCCCTTTTTCATCGTTTAGCTAGAGTTTTAATTGATCCTGGTGCCACTCATTCTTTTGTTAATCCTGCATTTATTTGTGGTATAGACATAAAACCTGTTAGGTTACCTTTTGATCTAGAGGTTAGAACACCAACATGGGACAAAAGTTTGATTACAAGTTTGGTGTATAAAAATTGTGAATTGTGGATAGGAGAGAGGAAATTAATGGTTGATTTGGTAAGTCTGGATATTAAGGGGTATGATGTGATTATTGGGATGGATTGCTTAGCTAAACACCATGCCAAGGTGGATTGTAGGTTGAAAGTTGTGGAATTTGATATGCCGGGGGAGACGACATTGAGATTGGATGTTAGAGGAATGATGGCATCATCAGCCCTTATTTCGGGTATTAGGGCTAGAAAGCTTCTAAGTAAGGGAGCTCAAGGGTATTTGGCTTTTCTTATAAATCCTCCAAATGATAAGATGAAGTTGGAAGACGTGCCGATTGTTAGGGATTTCTCCGATGTATTTCCAGAGGAACTGGAATCATTGCCTCCTGAGCGGGCAGTAGAATTCAAGGTTGATCTAGTACCAGGAACGGCACCAATTTCTAAGACTCCCTATAGGATGGCTCCGGCTGAACTTAAAGAGCTGAAAGTGCAATTACAAGATCTTCTGGAGCGAGGTTTTATCAGGGAAAGTGAATCTCCGTGGGGAGCACCTGTACTGTTCGTTAAGACGAAAGATGGTAGTTTAAGGCTGTGTATAGACTATCGGGGGTTGAATGATGTGACGATTAAGAATAAGTATCCCTTACCACTCTTTGACGAGTTATTTGATCAATTGCAAGGGTCAGTGGTATTCTCCAAGCTGGATCTTAGACAGGGATATTACCAGTTGAGGATTAGGAAAGAGGATGTGCCGAAAACAGCTTTCAATTCAAGATATGGACATTATGAGTTTGTAGTAATGCCTTTTGGGTTAACAAATGCTCCGGCAGCATTTATGGACTTGATGCAACGGGTATTCAAGCCCTATTTGGATCGGTTTGTGGTGATCTTTATTGATGATATATTGGTGTATTCAAAACCCTAGAGACCATGCGAACATTTGAAGATTGTATTGCAAACCCTCCAAGAGCACAAGTTGTTTGCCAAGTTTAGTAAGTGTGAATTTTGGTTGAAAGAAGTATCTTTTCTAGGGCATAGAATTTCCAAAGATGGAATTGCAGTTGACCCATCTAAAGTGGAAGCTGTTATACATTGGAAGAGACCTGAAAATCCTACTGAGGTGAGAAGTTTCTTAGGATTGGCTGGATATTATCGTCGGTTCATTCAGGATTTTTCAAGAATTACCGGACCTTTGACCGACTTGACTAAGAAACATGAAAAATTCCTTTGGAGTCCTAAGTGTGAAGAAAGGTTTCAAGAATTGAAGAAACGATTAACAGAGGCACCGATCTTAACCCTACCTGATGGTAAAAAAGGATTTGTGGTCTATTCAGATGCCTCTAAGGATGGATTGGGTTGTGTTTTGATGCAAAATGGAAAAGTCATAGCATATGCTTCTAGGAAGTTGAAACCCCATGAACAGAACTACCCAACACATGACCTAGAGTTAGCGGCGGTTGTTTTTGCCTTGAAGAAGTGGAGACATTATTTATATGGGGTTACTTTTGAGGTGTTCACGGACCATAAAAGTTTGAAATATTTATTTTCTCAAAAGGAGTTGAATTTAAGGCAAAGGAGATGGGTAGAGTTTCTTGAGGATTATGACTGCTCCATAAAATATCATCCTGGAAAGGCGAATGTGGTAGCTGATGCGTTAAGTCGCAAGGCTCAAGTGGCGAGTTTGATGGTAAAAGAATGGGAAATGTTGGAGCAAGTAAGTGAATGGAAACCTTGTCTTGGGGTGCAGAAGGTTATTTTTGAAAATGTTGAATTAAGGTCTCCATTATTGGAACGGATTAAGAAAGCACAGTCAAATGATCCAGTAGTACTAAAATTACTGGAAAAAGTCCAGAAAGGAGAGACTCAGGATTTTAAGACTGGACCAGAAGGGATGTTAAGGTTCCGGGAGAGGATAGTAGTGCCGAATGATGAGGTTTTAAAGAGAGAGATTCTAGAAGAAGCACATCGGTCCAAGTATACTATTCACCCTGGGAGTAATAAGATGTACCAAGATTTGAAAGGACTGTATTGGTGGGATGGATTAAAGAGAGATGTGGCTAAATATGTGCAGACGTGTCTTACTTGCCAACAGGTGAAAGCTGAACACCAAAAGCCTTCAGGACTTCTACAGCCCTTAGAAATCCCTGAATGGAAATGGGAACATATTACTATGGATTTCATCACTGGACGCCAAGGAGTCAAAAGGGACATGATGCCGTGTAGGTGGTTGTAGACCGACTAACTAAGTCCGCGTATTTTCTACCGGTAAATACGAAGTATCCTTTGGAGAAATTGGCCAGACTCTATTTGGATGAGATAGTGAGATTGCATGGAATTCCAGTAAGTATTGTATCCGACCGAGACCCTAGGTTTGTTTCGAGGTTTTGGCAGAAGTTGCAAGAGACCTTGGGGACCAAATTAAGCTTGAGTACAGCTTATCATCCCCAGACGCATGTATGGTCACGAAGGACCATCCGACCTTGTAAGATATGTTAAGGTCGTATAATGGATTTTGGTGAAAGTTGAGTCGGTACATGACGCGTTGGTCGAAGTTTGCATATAATAACCATGCCACGATTCAAATGGCACCTTATGAGGCACTTTATGGAGAAGATGCCGATCACCGATTCATTGGGACGAAGTAGGGGAAAAGAAAGTTCTTAATCCGACTGCTATCCCTTGGATTGAAGAGGCTTATGAAAAGGTGAAGGTAGTTCGAGAAAGGCTTCAAACGTTCCAGAGTCGGCAAAAGAGCTACTCGGATAATAGGAGAAAATATTTGGAATTTGAAGTAGATGATAAAGTCTTTTTGCGGGTGAAACCCGTGAAAGGTGGTGTAGTGGCTAAAAAGGGGAAGAAATTGAAACCGAGGTATGTGGGACCGTTTGAGATACTTAAGCGAGTTGGAAAAGTGGCTTACCAACCTGGATTTACCAGCTAGTATGTCCAAGATTCACAATGTCTTCCATATCTCAATGCTCAAGAAGTATCACCCAGATCCGAGCCATGTGTTGCAACTAGACGAGATTGAAATGGATGAGACACTCTCGTATGAGGAAAGACCTGTAAAGATTCTCGATCGTAAAGTGAAGGATTTAAGGACGAAGAAGATTCCTCTGGTTAAAGTCTTGTGGAAAAACCATGATGTGGAGGAAGCAACCTGGGAGGTGGAAGAGGAAATGTAGAAGAAATATCCGGAATTATTTGTTTAACAAGGTGAGAATTTTGAGGACAAAATTCTTTTAAGGAGGGGAGAATGTAACGGCCTCGAAATTTTGAAAAAAAAAATATTTTTTAATTATTTTAATTTCAAAATTGAAAATATATTTATTCATATAATTAAATCTTTAATTATCTTGTGATATTTGATTTTATCCTCGCTTATAATGCCTCATTTGATTTTAACTCTAATTATCCTGTAAATTACGCTTTAGTAGCATTTATTAGTGGAAAAATGTCAATGGCACGCTTTTTAGGTAAATTGGACCGTGGGTAAATTAGTGGAGATAAGTAGGAATGAGCACGGATAAGTTGGAAGTGTGATTAAATGACTAGAATTGGGTTGTTGAATGTGAATCATTAGGGTTTTGAAATTTTAGTTAAGATTTGGATTAGCCTCCATTAGGATTAGAACTTTATCTAACCGCTAATTCTATCAAATAAACTCTTACCAGTCATTTAAAAATCACTTCTCCATCCCCTCTCCTAATCGAGATTTGTCCCTTAATCTCAAGCCAAACGAAGTGATTAATTTTCCCTCCAAATGGCTGATTAAGATCACTATGCCAACTTTGACTTTTGGGGTAAGACAAGACTCATGTCTTGTCTTCCCTTTTTCCCATTAATTCCTCAAGAAAAAATTGCACCAAAATTGCTCCATTTCTCCTCTCTTCTCACCCGAACTCATTCTTCCTTCTTCCTCTTATTTTCGTCAAAAAAATTCCTTCCATTTCATCCATAAAACTCAACCAAATTCGCACCAAGAAAAGCTTAGCTAAGGAAGAGGATATTGTGGGCTTCATCTTGCATTTCTTTCCTTGAAGTCTTGCTAACCTAAGAAAGGTATCATTCTCTTAATTTCCTTCTTGACCAAGTTCTTTAATTTCCAAGCATGATAGTTAGGAAATGGGGTTATTGAGATGTTCATAGAACTTGTAATTAGTGATGATCATGTGGTGTGGAGTGTTGAGCCTCATTTTTGAGTATTTTGATGATTATGGAAATTTTTGTGGGCTCTTGAAATCCCACTACATATGTGTAAATGCTTGCTAGATGATTAAATGGTGCTATATATATGCTTAATGTTTGAGTTGATGCTGAAAAATTTGAAGAAATAACCCCAAGGAAATTCGGCCAAGAGAGTGAGAGATTAGGGCTTGAATTTTCTGTTTTTCCCTCGATTTTTGTGGCTGCATTTTTGGCTAGCTAAGAGGCTAAATTTGATGTTTAAGTGATGAGTGTTAAGCTGCTATTTTGTCCCACAAAGAGTTCTTCAAGAGTTGATGTTATGTGGTGGATTAAGTTGCATTGTGGAAACTGGAAATTTGGGGGAAATGCTGTCCGAATTTTGAGGCTTTGTTTTGTGAAATTCTTGCCAAAAGATGTGACCATTTTTGATCATAAATAGGCTTAGGAAGTTCAATACTAGCTTAGTTTCGAAAATTAGGCAAATTGGAAGTGAATTGAGGCATGGACTAGATGAACAAGTGAGGGAGAAAATTTTTCCAGATTTGAATGCATGGGTTGGACGAAATTGAGGCACATAGAAAACTGCCTTCCCGGTGGTATTTTAAGTTGAAATTTGGTGTGAATCTAGTTGATATATGGAAGTGTTAGTGTGCCAAATTTGACAATTTTTGGACTTGAATTCGTCACTCAAATAACCACTTGAAAGCTGACCTGTATTTTCGAAAACCCAGAAATGCAGAATTTCGAGTGACCTCTGTTTGCACTGTTGTAATTTCATGCTCGGATGTCGGAATTGAGTTCCGTCAGTGGCTGTTGAAACTTCATATGTAGGGCTATATTGTGTATAAATTTCAGAGGTTAATTCATTTTCTGTAATTTTTGGCGGATTTTCAAAATGTGCTGGATAACCAGCCTGACGGATACTGTTGACTTACTGTAGCTGAATGTTCAACTGAAATCTGGGCGAATTTCGTCCATAATTTTAATTTGATGTCTTCTGAAAAGTTGTAGAGATTTTAAAGAGGTTTCCAACGGTACCAAATGAGAAGAATTCCGACTTGTAAAACTTGAGTTATGATTTTTCAAAGTTTTCAGCTCAATTAGGAAAATTGTCGAACTTTCGACTTTTCGCTTTAAACTTCGCCATCGAGTAAGAAAACTCATTTTTGATCTCTTTTAATCATTTTTAGGTCAAAGTGCTGATTTTACGAGTGATCCAAACTCGAACTCCGAGACCTACTTTGTCGGTGAGTTTTCAATGCATGTTAAACGCTTTCGTTGAACTGCTTTATGCATATCTACGTGCTTCTTGACCTGTTAATTGCTTGGAATGTGAAATTGAGATTTTAATGGACCGCTCACTCAAAGGCGAGTATACTTTATTGCTCCCTTTTTGTAGAGTCGGAAACTTGATTTTTGCATGTATTGGACTCGGGGAAATGAAAAACATGAAATGTACTTACTCTTGGCCGTGTGCCTTGAGTAATTCCTGTTTACTGTATATTATTGAGTTTGTGGCGTCACCTGTAGGGAGTAAGGTGGTTGGAGTTGGCGTGAAGAGTCGTCTACTTGGTTTGAAAGTCGACGGAGTGTCGACTACTATAATTGCTCGTGATAATGGAAATGGCTCCAGAGCCCATCCCTCATTCGTGTTATTTGTATTTATTTATGTGTTTTAATTATTTACTTGCACTTTACCGCTTTAATTGCTGCATGAATTTTGAAAACTCACGAGCTTTTTAGCTCACCCCTGCTCCTTTATTTTCCTTAACAGGTGAAGAGAATCCGAGTACTTAAGGCTAACGCCTTGATCTTTTGATTTTGGTTTTAAGTGCTAAGACACTTTGTATATATTTTTATGATGTTTAGTATTTTAAGATTATGGAAATGTATGAGCTTTGGCTCGAGGATTGTAACCATGTGACTTGGATGATTGTAAATTTCAAGTTTAAATATTATTCTCCGTTTTAGTATTAATGTTTTATTAATTGGAGAAGATTTGCACGTTTAAGTTAGAATTGTTTTAAATCTTGAGTCCCAGAGTAGACACTAACCCCTCTGGTTAGCCTTAGGGGGAGGTGGGGCTGTTACATGCTAGGGTTTAGTGTCATATTGTTCTAGTTCACTTCATAATGAAGCCAGATAACCACAGAAATCCAACACTAAAATTCTGATAACACACACTTTCAAGCACCAAAATAAGAAGAAAGTCAATTCACCTCATGGTTGGCCACCCAAGAGGTCAATCAACTCAATTCTCATTCCTGCCTGACATACCAAGTAGATTACAAAATCTACTGCAAGAATACATCCAGCGCTTAAACCATCCCCATAGTTGCCTCTCCCTTTAATCATCGTAGTTATTGAACTCTTAAAACTATTCACAAAATCACTAGTTTATTCTTGATTCCCAATCGCACTAACTGCATATTCTCAGATACGCTCACTCTACTTTCTCAGTCCTTATACTTGAATTGTATGTTCAATTCTCAAAATAAACTTTTGAAAATACAACTAGAGTTATTGAAGTTACAAAATTCTCTTCAAGTTCAGGGTTTACCTTACTAGAACGTAAGTTCATAATTCTTTCAAACTTAAGATTTCTTTTTCAAACCTGGCCAAAGTCATATGCGAAAATGTATCAATTTAAAATCAAGAATTGAAAAACACGATTGGAAAATTTGAACTTTTCTCTTAGATCCTCTATACAGAAATCTAGCAAACTCATCAATTTCTTTCCAACTCTTAATTTAAAAATATAGTGGAATTCACATACATGTCAAGAACGACATGTTATAGAGTATTAAAAACACATATGTGTCATCTTCAACCATCGGTTGAAAAATAAAACTAGTTTATCTCAATTTTCTTTTAAAATTTAGAGTGAAAAAAAAAGAAAAAAAATTTCCAACAGTTAAATAAGTAGGAAAATGCATTTTGTTCTTTGGAAACCTCTTTTATTTTAGCTCAAAACCATCACATAATGTATCAACTAATAATTTTTTCAACATCTTACTTCTTTAGCCAGTATCGATAGTCGCCCTGATTCCTTCCATTCTTACAAGTACAAAGATCATTCAAGTCTCAGTCAATCTTTCACAATAAATCTCTCATATAATGTTTCACTTCAATGTAACATTACCTAGTTCTTCAATTTTGTTTTCCACCAATCCCACATAAGAAACTCTCAAGTAACAAATCCTCTTTAACCACTAGAATATAGTAGGTTTTCCAATTCACGTAATATTCAAGTTAATCCCACAGTCTCTGTAGGATACACTACAGAGATCTGAAACCTAAGCTTTGATACCACCTGTGACGACCCCACCTCCCCCTAAGATGAACCAAAGGGTTTGGCGGGCCGCTTGCCCAGCTCTCGCCAGGACTCACTCGCTAGAATAACTATTAACACTTCGAAAGTAAACATAAATAACAATTCCAAATCAAACCACAACTAATAACATTACTAAACTTACAACCCAACTTCTAAAATTACAGTTCAATATACTTAAGGTACAACCACAATTTCATCTTACAACCCCAAAATATCAAATTCAACATTTCAAGGCAAAATTCAAAAGATAAGTTCCAACCCTAACAATTCACGTCTTCACTCAGGTACTCGATTCCTGTTAAGGAAAATAAACTTGAAAGAATGAGTTAAAAGCCTAGTGAGTTTCAAAAAGGCTTACAATTCACGTAGAACAGTTCAAATCATATTTCAAGTCTACAATTTAAATCAAGTAGATAAACATGTAAATGGGTATTGCTTGAATAAACTACTCGAGGTACATCACCCATCAAAGTAGACTAGTCGAGAGATTTCGCCCAATGACATCACAAACTAGTCGAGGGTATTCACCCTACGACGTCACATACTAGTCGAGGGACTTCGCCCAATGACGTCACAAATTAGTCGAGGGTATTCACCCTACAACGTCACATACTAGTCGAGAGATTTCGCCTAATGATGTCACAAACTAGTCGAGGGTATTCACCCTACGACGTCACATACTAGTCGAGGGATTTTGCCCAACGACATCACAAACTAGTTGAGGGTATTCACCCTATGACGTCACATACTAGTCGAGGGATTTCGCCCAACGACGTCACAAACTAGTCGCAAGATAGCATATTATTCATTTTAATTTTCAAAATCACACGAAAAGAGAAACACTCACATGGTAGTTCAAATCATAAAACAGATCAAGTATATTTCTCATGAAATTCAAGTCTTTCAAATAATCCAAATTCATCTCAAGTCACAATTCAAATCACTTTTGAAAATCACGTCAAGTAACGTGCATGAAAACTCACAAACTCTTCATAAATTATTTCACTTTAAAAGCATTTTACTTGGAAATAACAGTAAATCATTTCCTTATAAATACTAGCAAATCATTTCAATAAATCATTCTTTTGCAAACAATAGCAAGATTTTTCATTTAAAAAGGAGTTGGAACGCTTACCGTGATTCGATTAAACGAGCGAGCAAGCAAGAAGGTTAAACTTCAGTAGTCGGGTTGCCCTTGGCAAAGTCTTGGTCACCTGAGCCAAAGTTTAACTATCAAACACTAGCCAAACAACTAGCGCTCAAAACTTAACCCAAACTACTTAAAATCACCAAAGGCCACACTGTCACTATTTCTTGTTCGGACCATATCTAAGGCTACACTCATCGAAATTAGGCAAGACCTATAGCTATGAAAACTAGACTCGGAGTACTACAATTCACTCGAAAGGCTTGCTCCAAGATTCATTTTTTAAAGTAGGCTAAAGTGAGTTGCAAGATCTCGCGAAGAACAAAAACAAGAAAATCAGTCTTGAAAAATAGCCATTTTCTCAGATTTTCTGGGATTGACAGAAAATGAGTTAGCATGAGGCCATATACCGTTGGAAATCCCTTGAAGTCTAATTTCAAACGCCACCAACGGCGCTCAATTTTGACTCTCGAGCAAGAAACTATAGCCATTTGAACAGAGGGCAGAAAGCTGTTCTGACGGCAGAATTTTTCAGGTTTGAAGAGTAACTTTGGAGCATCATTTGAGAAATAAAATGATACTGAAAAAATACCAATTTTTGCACACACAAACCTCAGTATGTAAGCTACATTTACCAAAATTTAGCCAAAAACTCATACGGGAAGGAAGGGATCAAAGCGGTCAAATTTGATTGAGATTTTTGAACTCATTACTAACAAACGAAAATCCTTTTCTGTTGCAACATTTGGTTTATCCAAAACAGCCCTCATTCCATTCCATTTTCAAAACCAAGACTCTAAAAACATTTCTTGATCAAATAGTGGTAAAATGATAGCAAAAATTTGGACCAAAAACATCACCAAAACAGGGCAACAAGGTTCGGACAGGTTGGTGGCAGTGTTTCCAGATTTCTTTGGTCCTAATTTCATGAACTTTTAAAGCACCAATTGTGAGGGTTTCTTTGCTAGGAAAATGTGCACTTAAAGCTCAACATTTCAGCTCTCAAAACAGCCCAAAAACTCTCGAAAAACTGCTGCTAAAATAGGGCATAAAAATCAAATTGATGCCGGCAGCACCTCCCCTCTCCATGTCAGTTTTTGCCTCTTTGTTCTAGTCTTCTAATTCCAAAAATCCTCACAATCACTCCATCACATACACATATATCATAACAGCAATCCATCAAGAATTGTGGGAATCCATAGAGCCCACACAACCATCCAAATTCAACACAATTACAAACAAGAAACTACTAGCTCCATACTCATACATTGGAAGCAAAGAATCTAGGGTTTGTTGTAGTCATTACCTCTAGTTGCTCAAGGAGAAAAATCCTAACTTGTGGTGTCTAAGCTCCGTCTCTTTCCAAGCTCCTATCTAGCTCTATCTCTCTCCTTGATGATCCTCAAGCTCCAAGTGAAGAGGATGGAAGATTACTCAAGTTTTTCTTGGTGAATTTGGTGAGGAATTGATGTAATTTCTTGAAGATGCAATAAAGGGGAAAGAGGGGAAGGGAGAATCGGCTGCTAAGAGAAAGAAGAGAGAGGGATTTTGGGTGTTTTTGGTAAAGTGAAAATGTGAAAGGAAGAAATGACATAAAGCTTAGTTTTATGGTGCCAAAAGTCAACTTTGAATTAGTGGTCAATAATGCTCCATTTGGAGTTTAAATTCAAGCACTCACTTCTAATCGCTCAATTAGCTTTTCTTAATCTACTAATGATCATTCTTATTCTCTGAGATTACATCACTCTCAGTCCAAATGTTTGCCTCGAAAAATGTGTTTTCTCATTTTTTCACAATTGAGCGATAGAAAAATTAAATTGAAGGTTAAACAAGGTTTTTAAAATAAAATGAGGTAATGTATGGTGTAATTGCAATTAAAATGATTTAAATCAATTCAGAGAAAATAAATAATTAATTAAATAAATAGATTAAATAAAATAAATTTTCGGGTCCTCACAGAAAAATATGTTGATGATGCATACAGATAACTTTTTGCAAATAAAACACAATGACAAACCCAATATCACAACTTGACAGGATAGCAAGCAGGCGCAGCACAAGAGGAGTAAAAGGCATCCCTCATTTAGTTATTTCTTTCTTTAAGACCCCTCCTTGTAATAGAATGGGTTTTCAAAAAAAGAAAGGTCTTGAATGTAAATCATGGAAAATCCACACAATATCGTTTTACCTCATAAAGTTCACCATTGCTGTAACACCCATGTCTACATGGACCATAACAAAAGTTGAGGCTTGTGATCTCTCATCCATTCAAAAGTCTAAATACAATTATTACTACTAGTTGCAAAGGTGAGAAAAGTATAGATTGTTTACACATTGGACTGGAGATTATTTAAAAATAGTATTTACAATAATATTATAATATGTTTTATGATATGATATAAGTGAAATGAAAAGATAATTGAGAAATATAAAAAGGATAGTCTCAAAAACCTCTCACGGATAATGAGTATGAAAAATTCATTAAACAATGAATCCACCTAGGTATCTATTTGCCTATTTCCAATTCAACCTGTGCCATTTTACTTAAGGCTCAACATTCTTGATTTTTACTCTAGTTTTTTCAACATCATGACACAGTTGTTATTGATAATGAGTCTTGCAAAAATGTAAATGAATAGACACCTTTTGATAGCAAGTGCAGAGAATCAATTCACCTTTACTTGTATGGTTGAACTAGCATTAAATTCGGATGACAAATTAGAGCCATATTATCATGCTTATAGGATGGACCATTATTTTTATTTTAATAAAGATTTGGATAAGTGATTGACCAAGACCGTTGAGACGGAACTGATCCACATTTATGACCTAACAAATAGAAATTCAAGGAGAATGAAATATACTACAACGACTAGCGATCGTCAAAAGTATATAAGAAATTTCTTCAGCCACGTATTCAACTAAAACAAAATGGGGATGTACGGGATCAATTATGAGTTGAGTGATAAAATTAAAAATTTCAATGTTAGGAGCTTTTATTACCGCAAAAGGGCAACAATTTCGAGTAAAAGAAAAATTAATTATTATCAAAATTTATATCCAAATACTAATTGAGCTTACAAAGAGGTTAGAATATCATGATGTAGTATAATGATATATACGCATAAATTTGATATTCTACTATTTAGATATTCTAGAATGAAGGTGAAAAGAACCTTTCCTAAGTTTTTTTTTTTTGAGGAATGAAATTTTGGAAAAGTTGAATGAGTATTTTAAGGGGAAATGGCTTTCCCATTTAAATGAAACATACCAAACCCTTAAATGGAATTGACAAGTGGAAAAGGCATTTCCTTTCCAAATCTTTTCTATGTACCAAACCACGGGCTAGTGTAATCACAAAAAGGATGGCATTTAGGTCAATAATAAGATTGATAGAATGTTTGTAAAGGAGTGTTGGAAAGACAAGTGGAAAAGACCTTTTCTTTCCAGATCTTTCATACCTACCAAACAAGGGGCTAGTGTAATCACAGAAAGGATGGCATTTAGGTCTATAATAAGACTGACAGAATGTTTGCAAATGAATGTTGGTTCAATCAATGTCCATTGTTTGAAATTGAGTATGGCAATCTTGGTATTTCAACCACTCCCCCATTCATGTTAATATTTAGGCCCCCTTTGGTTTGGTCCGAAACTTTTTAAATTCTACAAGTGTGGATGAAGCATGATGAATTTATAGGTATTCTCAATGAAGTGTGAGATATCACTAGTGATGGTAATCCTATAAAGAACATATGCCAGAAGCTCAAATTATTAAAGAGCAAATTGAAGGAGTTTAATAAGGTTTATTACAATAATATTTCTTCCAAAGTATTGCAAAAGAGAGAGCAATTATCTGCCATACACAATTTCTTATATAAACACCCTTTTGATACTGGTAGTATTTAAGAAGATAATGATGTGAGAGTAAAGTGTGCTGATTTGCTTTCTGCTGAGGAGAACTCTTTAAAGGATAAAAACAAAGGATCTTGGTTCAAGATAGGGGATAGGAACACATCTATTTTTGTTACGAAAGTTGTTGCACATAATGCCAAGAACAGAAATTTGATGCTTCAATCTAATGATGGAGATTGTGTTATAGATTATGAGAGAATAAAGTTGATGGCTATTGATTTCTATAAAAGTCTATTTAGCAAACTCTTTAAACTTTGACTTGCATTTTGGGTTAAAAGCCAAACTCAACCAGATTTTTTTATAAGACTTTGACTGTTGAGCAACACCAGTGGCTACAATTTGATGTGACAGAATTGGATATTAATCAAGTTATTTTCAACACGAAGACTAGGAAAGCTCCTGGTCCAGATGGGTTAACAGCTGATTTTTTCAAGTCAAATTGCGACATTGTTGACCATGATGTTGTTGCAAGTTTTGATATTTTGTTTTCCGTAGAATTACATGTATTTGCCCCTAAATAGCACTATTATTACCTTGATATCCAAGGTTACTAATGCATGTAGAATGAAGGACTTTCGACCAATTTCTTGTCACAATTTTCTATACAAATACTATTCCAGTGTACTTACTAGTAGGATCAAAACTATTATGCCTCATTTGATTAGCCACTATCAGAATGCTTTTATAAAGGGAAGGCACATGGTTGATAACATCCTGATTATGCATGAAATTGTGAGGGATTATACCAAAGTAGAGGGAAAGACAAAAGTTGTCGTTAAAATTGATATTTTGAAGGCTTATAACATCTTGTGTTGGGATTTTTTGTTGTAGTAATGGAGGTTCTGGGATTTCCTCATTAATATATTTTGTCGACAGAAAATTGTGTCTAAACTGCTCAATTTTCTATCAACCTTAATGGCTCTTTAGTGAGATTGTTTAGAAATGAATGGATGCTAAGACAAGGGAGCCCATTATCCCCATACCTATTTCTTATTGCAATGGAAGTTTTTCTGCTTTGTTTGAGTGGCATATCAAAGAATTAGGATATGATTATCATTCTCATAGTCGATTTTGCAATGGACCTGTTCATGATTTCTACTGCTACTCATAAGTCTTTTAGTACTGTTATCAAATCTCTTGAAGAATTTTGTACTTTATCTGGTCTTAAGCCAAATTAAAAAAATGCAAAGTATTTATATTTTTTTCTCAGTTGTAGGAGTCTCTGAATTCTTGGCTAATGATCTATATCTTCTGGTGAAAATGCCTAGAGAAGAACTACCTGTACGGTATCTAGGTATTCCTCTCATCACTTTAAGATTCGCTCTAAAACATTATTAGTCCACTTTCACTAAATTGCAAAAGAGGATTCAAGGTTGGGCCTACAAAAAGCTAAGTTATGATGTCAGGTTACAATTAATTAAATCAGTACTCTCTGGTATACATCTCTATTGATCTAGCATTTTTATGTTTTTCAAATCTTTTGTTAGAAGATTGAAAGCATATTGGCTTCCTTTTTATGGGCGTGAAAGTAAAATGCATTTTAGGACAAAGGTAAGCTGGAAGAATATTTGTATTCCTATGAAATAAGGTGGACTTGGCCTTTCTTATTTAACTTTGTGGAACCAATGTTTAGTATTGAAATTGCTCTAGAATATTTGATGTAGAAAGAAACTTTGTGGGTTAAATGGATCCATAAAATCCTATTAAAAAGTGCTTCTATATGGGGGTAAAAATTCTTTCTAATTGTTATTGGGAGTGGTGCAGGCTGTTAAAACTAAGGGGGTTAGCTCAACCTTTCATTAAGAAGTTTGTGAGGAATGACTTGTAAATAAATTTCTAATTTGACTTTTGGCACCCTCTAGGACCATTGTGCCAATATTTTCTAATCAATTGTGTGAGAGTTTCAAAATTCTATTTTTATTGAAAAATAAATAATAATATTTATATTATGTATATTCACTAAAATATTAGTGAATTTATACTTTGAGTTATTATTTTCTAATTTAAAGAATTTTTCGTGAATCAATTACCGGTGTTTGGTTTCGACCAGTTTAAGCATCGATTTTTGAGCTGTGACATGAATAGTAACTCTAAGATGAAACTGAGTTTATGTAGAGACTTAATTGAGATATATTTATGGTAGGGCAGTACCGAAAGGAGAAAAACCAGTAAAAGTTAGAGTGTTGCGTGTCGACTCGACAAAAAGTGGAAGTTTGACCACTTTTCCTTAAAACAAGGGCAACCAAGCATTTTGTCTCCATAAAGCCTTGTTTCTTGCCTCTTGCTTCTCCATTTTCAGCTGCCATTAGAAGCTTAGAGAGAGAGAGAGAGAGAGAGAAAACAGAGCTTTGTTCTTCATTTTCTTCAACTTCATCATCTTGCACCTTGAAGACATCATTTGAAGAGCTTCATCTTGCTTCCTTTTGCTTCTTGTTGCAGCCGAGTGAGAGAGAGAGCAAGAGAGAGAGATCCGAGAGTGAGGGAGAGAAAGAAAGAGAGAAAGAAAGTTACATCTTGTTTCCTTCTTCTTGATCTTGAAGCTTGTGGAGGAAATCACCAAGGAACAAGCTAGTTCTTGGTTAAACTTGAAGGATCTCGGGGTTGCAAAGCTTGGAAGATCATCCTTGAGTGGACCAACACTAGATCTTACTTGATCTTACTTGATCTTGCTAGATTTAGTTAGATCTTGAGGTATGAGACCTAAATCTTTTAGTTTTAACCTTGATAATGTTAGATCTGTTAGATCCATGGATTACTTTGCTAGAAATGATAATCTTTGGTATGTTTGAGTTGGGCTCTTGAATTCCCAACTTAGGTAGCTGACTTAAGGCGACCTTTTAGGTAGCGGACTTGAGGATCTTGTTGTGGTTGTGATTATTATTATGAGATAAGTTCATTTTGTGGTTAGAAAGTAAGAATGTTGGAGAGAATTTTGAAGAAAAGCCAAGATGGCTGGCCGAACCTTTGCTAGAAAGTTTTGACTCTTGATTTTGAAATTTTATAATGTTTCTTGACTCAATATTGTCCGAATAAATATGTATTATGTTCACCGATGAGTATATGCTTGAATGGAATTGAATCTTGAATTTTGAATGGTGGAAAGGTTGAGTTGGCAGGTTTGTTTCAAAACAGGGAGCAACTTTTGTCATCTAGAACCTCGACTTTCCATACGAGTTTTTAATTGAATTTTGGTACAAACCTAGCCTATATATAGAAGATTAAGTATACAAAAATTTGGCATTTTTCTCATAAGATTTCATTGGCCAAATGGTGTCCACAAAGTTGCTTTGCAAATCTGGAAAATAGCTTTTAGACAGCTTTATACCTTATTTTCAAATGGGTGTATTTTCTTGCTTGAGAGTCAAAATCGAGTGCCGTTTATGGCATTTGAAACTAGACTCCAAGGGTTTTCAACGATGTAAAAATCACATGCTAGTTCTTTTCCTACGATTTACAGTAATTCCGTAAAGAAGACTGATTTCACAACCTATTTTCGTAGTCTTTTGGGTTCTGCTGGAACTTGTAGCTCAATTTGCTCCATCTTGCAAAATGAATTTGAAAGCGAGATCTTCTAGTGATTTTTAGTACTTCAAGTCTAGTTTCCAGCACCATAAGCCATGTCCATTTTTGACGTATATAGCTTGAGTTGTGGGTTAAGTAAGAATGTGTGGCAGGAGATGTTTTAGAAGTTTCGAAATGTATTGAGCGTAGTTATGGATTCTAGTTAAATGGATAGTTTTTGATAGTATTTTTGCTAGGTGATCAAGGCGAACTTGGGGACGAGCCAATCTTGGATGTCTGGGAAATCACTTGCTTGTCTACTTGATCCTTTGGTGAGTGTTCTAACCCCTTTTTCAAATGAAAAATCTTGTTATTGTTTGTAAAGGAATGATTTGTTGAAATGATTTACTAGTATTTATAAGGAAATAATTTACTATTATTTCCAAGTAAAAATGCTTTTACAAGTGAAATAATTTATGAAGAGTTTGTGAGTTTCCATGCGTGTTACTTGACGTGATTTTCAAAAGTGACTTGAATTGTGATTTGTTTATGTGAACTTGAAATTGTGACTTGAGATGAATTTGGATTATTTGAAAGACTTGAATTTCATGAGAAATACACTTGATTTGTTTTATGATTTGAACTACCATGTGAGTGTTTCTCCTTTTCGTGTGATTTTGGGAATTAAAATGAATAATGTGCTATCTTGTGACTATTGTGACGTCGTTGGGTGAATACCCTCGACTAGTATGTGACGTCGTAGGGTGAATATCCTCGACTAATTTGTGATGTCGTTGGGCGAAATCCCTCGACTAGTCTATTTCGTTGGGTGATGTCCCTCGAGTAGTTTCAGTGAAGTATTGTGATATCATTGGGCGAAATCCCTCAACTAGTCTACTTCGTTGGGCGATGTCCCTCGAGTAGTTTCAGTAATGTATTGTGATGTCGTTGGGCGAAGTCCCTCGACTAGTCTACTTCGTTGGGCGAAGTCCCTCGAGTAGTTTCAGTGAAGTATTGTGAGGTCGTTGGGCGAAGTCCTTCGACTAGTCTACTTCGTTTGGTGATGTCCCTCGTGTAGTTTACCTGGTATATTCGGACAATACCCATCTACGTGTTTAGCTACTTGTTTTAAATTGTAAACTTGAAATATGATTTGAACTATTCTACATGAATTGCAAGCCTTTTTGGAACTCACTGGGCTTTTAGCTTCTTTTAAATTTGTTTTCCTTAACAGGGATCAAGAACCCGAGTGAAGACGTGATTAGCTAGGGTTGTAAGATGAAACTGTGGTTGTACCTTAAGTATATTGAATTGTAATTTGAGAAGTTGGGTTGTTAGTTGTGACAGCCCCACCTCCCCCTAAGGCGAACCAAAGGGATCGGCGGACCACCTGCCCAACTCTCGCCGGGACTCACTAAAGATCGTCAATCATATTACAGACCTCAAAAAATTACAATGCAAGATCTCCAAAATAATAATTACATTTCCAACTAGTCCAAATACTCGAAAAGTACAACAGTCGAAAATTACAAATAGTACAAGAGATAATTCTGCCAATTATACTAAGAAAGATCACTTCTTGCTTTCCTTCATCTCGAGCCCTGTGGGGGGAAAAATAAAATATTTTGGGGAGAGCTGTGAGGGCCTCAAAAAAAATTATTATTATTTTTATATTGTTAATATTTATTATTTAAAAAAAATTTGTTATTATTAACATTATTTTGTTTGACTATTTTAATATCGTACTCAAACATATTTTCCAGAAAATTTAAATGAAAATTCAATTTATTTATTTATTTGTGTATTTTTATTTTTGGGTGATTTAAATTTCATTTCACACCTATTTTCTCGTAGATTTTCAATATTTCGTCTATCCTTTCGAAAGTTGCTCTATTAGTATTAATTAGTGAGAAAATGAGAAAAACATGTTTTACGAGGTAATTTTCGGGCAATGACTTCAGTAGTGCTGGAATGTAGGGATGATCACCGTAGGTTAGAAATGTTATCCAGTGACTAGAGGTGAATTAAAAAGAGTGATTATAATTAGGGATTCGAAATTATAGTTTAAGTTGGATTAATCTCCTTGGACTAGAATCTTAATTAACCATTGTTTCTTCCACACCCCAAATCACTTCAATTTTATTCCTTTCCATCTCTCCCTTCTAACCAAGATTAACCCTTTAATCCTTAGCTAAGTGGGATAATTATTTTCCCCTCCAAAATTGTTAGCAAAGGGATTACTATTTCATGTTTGACTTTGAGGCATAAGACAAGCTTTATGTCTTGTCTTTCTCTTCTCATTTAATTCATTTAAAATTGCACAAAAATCCCTCTCTTCCTCTCTTCCTCTTGGCCGAACTCCCCTCCCCCTCTTCCCTTGAAATTTCATCAAATTTCTTCCACCAAATTCCCTTCTAAAACCACCTACAACCTCCATTAATCTTGGCTTGAGGTTGAACTTGGGTGAGGAGCTTTGAGGAGAAGCATTGGGAAGCTTTAGTCTAACATTTCTTGGGAGAATTTTTGCCTACTTCTTGGAGGAGGTAAGGAACTAAAGCTTGCATTTTTGTCTATTAATTCTATTTTTAAGCATGATGTTAGGATTGGGAGCTTGAGAGGTTGCTAGAACCTTGACATTTGTTGATGAAGTTGATTCTTGTGTTGGTTTGCAATTTTAGATGATAAATTGCATTAAATTGTCTTTCATGATTTTGGTTTGAATGAGTGGGCTCTTGGACTCCTACACTTGTGATAATATGATTTCTAGCATGATTAATGATACAATGTAAGTATATATGTTGTAAATGGTGGCTGAAAATTTGAGGAAAAATCTCAAGGAAAAATCGGTTGGGAAAGGAAGAAAATGAGGAAGAAAAATTGCTGTTTTCCTTTCTATATTTTGGCTGTGATTTTGGCAAGCTTAAGGGTTAATGGTGAGGCTTAAATGTGAGGGTTAAGTTGTTAATTTACTCCACACAAAATCCTTTCAAGGGTTAAGCAAAATTGGTGTTTTAGTGGAAGAAGGAAAACTGGAAATTGGGCAGGCATGCTGATTTTTGAGGCTGTGTTAGTGTTAAGTTTTGAGCTAAACTTGTATCAATTTTGACCATTATTGGGTTAAGGAAGGTTAATATTAGCTTAGGTTCGAAAATGGGGTCAATCGGTAGTGATTTGGACGTGTTAAAGGTAATGATAAGAAAGGGAGTGAAATTTGCAGGAATCATCAAGTGTTGCCCAGATCACTTTAGGCAAGTAGAAAACTGCCTTCCCATTCGAATTTTTAGTTGAATTTTGGTGTGAACCTAGCTTATATATGGAAGTATTAGTGTACCAAGATTGCACAATTTGGACTTATATAACTCAAGTTACGATTTTTCAAAGATTTTTGCTCAAGTAGGAAGTTATTGAACTTGATCTTCTTGAACAAGATTTGGTTAATAAACTAGAAACTTATTTTCATTGCTTTTTAAATATTCTAGGAGTTGGTGCTGAATTGCAAAGTGATTCGAACTCGAACTCCGAGACCTATTTTGTCGGTGAGTTTCCAATGCATGTTAAATACTTTAATTTAAATGCTTTGTGCGTGAACGTGCTTCATGACATGTTATGTGTTTAAAATGTGGAATTTGAAATTGTTGAACCGCTCGCTTAAAGGAGAGTATACTTTATTACTTCCTTCTAAGTAGAGTTGGTGACTTAAGTGTTTTTGCCTGTATTACAATCTGGAGAAGAAAAGTGTTATATAACCACTCTTGGCCGCGTCCCTTGAGTGGTTAAGTGCTTAAGTGTTTAAGTGTTTGGCGTGCGGGCCCGGTAGGGGGAGTTCGGTGGAAGGAGTTTGGTGTGAAGAGTCGTCTACTTAGATTGAAAGTCGACGGAGTGTCGACTACTCTAAATGTTCGTGAACTATGGATTTGAGCTCCTGAGAGCCAACGTATCCTACTTGCGTGTTTAATTTATTTGCTTCATGTGTTTATGTTATCGCCTATTAATTTACCGTTTATATGCATGTGCATGACTTTTGGAAATTCACGAGTTTTTAACTCACACCCGTTCCCCTTTGTTTTTCCTTAATAGATGACGAGAATCCAGGGACCTAGTTAGGTCTAGCACTTATTTTTGGTCTTTTGTCTCGAGTATGGAAAGACGAATTGTATATTCTTTTGGTTTTGAATAATTCAAATTCATGGGATTGTATTAAACTATGACTCGAGGTTTTAAGTGTTTTTAAGTTGTTAATTGTTCTTTGAGCTTAAATATTATTTTACAATTTTCAATATTATTGTTGTTGAGATCAATTCTAGATTTATCCTCGTAAGTTAGTATTTTGGAATGCGTGAGTCCTAGCGAGAGCCGGGCAGGCAGCCCGTCAACCCCTTTGGTTAGCCTTAGGGGGAGGTGGGGCTGTCACAGGTGGTATCAGAGCTTAGGATTCAGATCTCTGTAATGTATCCTAGGCTTAAAATTGTTTAGGATACCGGCCTGTGGTGCAAGAGTGTTTCTTGATTGAAAAGATGAGCTTGGTACTCGATGACTGGATGAGAGAAATGGAAAAACTGATAGAAATTGATATGGAGGGACTAAGACTTTAATTCTGGATGTGTGCTAGTAAGAGATCTTCTTAAGAGTGTGAATAACTATAACCCCTTCCTAATTGTAGTTGGTGTTGAATGCAGAGCTCTCTGTTGTGGTTAGTACTTGAGGAATCTTAGACCGGGGAGATATTAAATTTCTAGTGATCCAATTGGTGGATGATTAAGAGATACCCTTCCTAAGCTCTATTTTCTATTATGTGATGCGCGATTTTGAGATCTAATGAGAGTTAGCAAGGAAGTGTTCTGATCGAGGTTTCCTTGTTTATTTTCCATGAAGTTTTAAATTTTATGTCTTCGGTCTATTTTAAACATTCTTTCATTTAACCTCATCACGCATGTTGAGTTTTCATGATTTGGACAAGAAACTGGGGTGGTTTTGGAAGACAAGAAGTGTTTTAATTTTGAAAATTTTGGCAACTTTACACCTGAGGTGTGAAGAGATATTTACTAACTTTTAAACTCAACATTTGACAGAATCACAAAACATCTTACACCTTATTCTTGTAATAAAACAATCTGAGTATGTACGAGGCATATTATTCAATTTACTCGAAGAAAACTTAATGAGTTTGAATGCCATTGAAGATTTTAATTTTGAAAGTTTTCATCACTTGTAACTACACTAATTTCCATAAAACCTTTATATACATTGTTGCATTACGTATGTTTTGGCTCGACAAGGGTCTTAGTTTGAGAATGAGAGTGCGAACCCGTATGTTGGAACTCGTATCTAAGCATGAATATTTTGCAAAATCAAGGTTGACTTTTAGAATTGAAACCTCTTGGAACACTGAAGTCAATCTATGACTGAGGGATTATGGAAGGGAAGATTGATAGACAGTCTTGTGTAATCCAATAGGATTTTGATACTTGATCTGAGCAGAAACTGAACTAGGAGATTAGATCTACTAGTGTTATAATTGATTGACTTAGTTGCGTACCTAGTAAGGTTCTCCCTTGTGAACTTAATGATTGCTTTGTATAAATCTTGTGATTGGTCCTATGGACATGTTTTAACCCTTTTGTAAAGAGAAACCACTAGAATGATTCTCGTCTCTGTGGGTGCATGTTTATTTACTGTTTTTACTATTGTATTTTGTGTGGTAAAATGGCCATGAAAGCGATTTTTGTGAGTTCTTTAGTAATAAACATGCCACCGTGATGCACTTGACTCTCTCGGAATAAATATATATATGAAATTTGATCAATTTTATAAAATTCTCTCATTAGTTCCACAACTTAATTTGTTAATTGCTTATTTAATTTTATGCTATTTCGTTATATTCCCTTCTATTCTATTTTACCATGTTTTGTTGTACTCTATTTTATGTCAACCTTCTATAAAGATTATGGACGGTAGACAAGGCCGAGGTCGAGGTCGAGGTCGAGGTCGAGGTCGAGGTCGAGGATGAGGGCGTGGGCTAGGCAACCCTAAAACATGGGAGATAATCAAGAGTCAAAGTTGAGGGTTAGTGAATGAGGGTAAAGAGATAATTCGTGGGGTGTATGTTACACTTTATTGAAATTAAAGGGAGTAAATGCGAAAGAGGCGAACTGGTGAATAAGATAAGATTTCATTAGAGTTTCAAGCAATAGGAGGGTGACAATTGGCATCACCTCCGCCACTTATTCCTTACGATACTTCAATTAATCTTCATTCTACCATTCATTTTGACTTCGCAAGAAACCACTAGAGAGAAAAAGAGAGTCTTGCTTCATATTTTATCTTCATTCTTGCTTTCATCTTTCAAGAGAATCACCAACACGAATCTCCATTCTCTTCCTTCCTTGTAGTCGGTCCTATAGAGATGAGAGAGGCGAGATTTTTCAGTGATTTTCTTCACCTTTTACTCTTTTATAGACGGTTCTTCAAGCTCCAAATAGAGGAGGAAGATTTCATGTGACAGCCCCACTTTCCCCAAATACAGAGGGTTAGCAGCCTGCTCTCGCCAGGTCTCAAAATACACAACCATGAAACCATGGAAAAGAAATCGACAACTTCTCATAAAGATAAACTGCAAAATTACATCAAGGTTACGCTAATAACAACTCCAAAACACCACAAACTATCAACGTCATCCGTTAACTTTAATCTTAGACAAAAGGAAAAGAAATTCCACAAAACACTAGATCCTCGATTCCGGCCCCACCTCCGGACCAGTATGGAAAACAAAACTTATGGGGTGAGCGAAGCTCAGTGAGGCCAAGAATTCATGCACAAGCAGGTTAAAGCAATAACACGTTTTCCAGAATAATAAACAAGGAAATCATGCAAGACGATATATAAAATGCATTAAAAGGATACAGGTTGCCGCCCCACCATTCTGAAATATCCACACCCATCTCCAGTCCAGTCTTTATCAGGAATGTTGACACTCCGTCAACCACTATCTCACCGACCGTAGAAATCACTTTACCCTCGCCCGTCTACTTACACCCCCTGTACCGGGCCCGCTCGTCATAATAGCATTATCATTAGACCAAGTCGGGATGAGCGGCACCTCCCGCTCCATAGAGCGTGGTACATACTACTGCTTGGTAAATGAGTCGACGAGACTACGCTCCAATCGACTTTATCAAAATCTGACCAAAACGGGCGGAGAGGTACCTCCCACTCTCTTGAGTGTGGTACATACAACTGTTTGGTCTAGCATGTCAAAACCAAGCACACGTACAAGCATTTAATGATTTCACTTCAAGTAAATTCAAGCAAGGGTGAGCGCGATAAAGTACACGCCCACCAAGTCAAACAAGCATGCTTTTCAAATGAAGTTCATTAAACCAGATATCCAAGCATTAAAACAACAGGAACTTGAACACTCACCAACAGTTGAGCGCAAACAAGACAATGTAGGCGGTTAAACACGATCTCCAACGTCCACAGAATCTCCTGAGATATGAAAGTGCAAGCAAATTACTTTTCCGATTCCAAACTAAAAGGTTTGGCAAAATCCATTTTCAAAGGTGAAATGACGTGACATGCAAATACTCAATGAATTAAACTCTCGAAAACTGCTTATAAAAACTTCATATAGTTAAAAGGTGCACACGCATGAGCGTTAGACGGAAAACGAATGAAATGGAACGAAAACGGAAAACACACACTAAAAGGTGCAGAAGACAGTTTTGATACCCTGTACGCTAATACTCATAACTCAAGCTACAAGTATCGGATTAGAATGTACAAGGTGCCGTTTTGAAGCTAAGAGAACAAGATACAACTTTCATGAAGACAACTTCTGCCCAGATTTTCTCTTTCTAGGTGAAAAATGTCGAAACAGTTTCAGAAATTTTCCCCGTCAGAATTGCCGACAGGCTACATTCAAATGATCATAACTTGGCGCTCACAAATCCGAATCCAGAAATTCCAGATGCGTTGGAAAGCTAGAATGAAGGGCTATAAGTTCCGTGTTTTGGCCAAAAGCCAAATCACAAAGGATCAACACAAAAAATGAAGCTGAAGTTGCTGGTTTGTCATTCCTGTTTTCAGTTTTGCGCCAAAACTCAATGCATTCAGCCAAAACACACACATGCAACCTCATCGACTCGAATGCGACAACAAACATGCATTTGCAGCTTCTACACATCCTACATTACCCCTAACACGTACACGTTACATATTTACGCATCGAATGCACTTAACGCGTTCTAACTCGTGCATTTTCCATCCATTGTGCATTCGTGCACTAGTCATGAATTATCAACCATTTTACACCCTAAATGCATCACCCAAGGCAGCAACAAAGACCAAGGAAAAACATAACAACAACCACAACCTTCCATATCATGCTAGTGGGAATTCAAGAGCCCACACAACAATTCAAACAACCTGCTAGTGGGAATTCAAGAGCCCACACAACAATTTAACCGACAATGCTTCATCATCAACAAACACAAACATAAACTACCACATGAAAACTTCAACTAGGAAACCCTAACCCTAGTTCTTGGCCAAAATTCAAGACAAGCAAAACAAGAAAACTAAACCATGGAATCATCTTCTCAACTAACTTTGATCATCAAGAAGCTAAAACATGGGTAAAATTCATCATCTTCATCAACTTAATCAACCTAATTAAAATTCAGCACTTTCACCAAAAATTCATTTTGCAAAGTGTAAAATACCTCTTGAGCTTCACAATCAAGTGCTCCAACTCCCAAAGAAAGGTTGGATGATTGAATTAGCAACACTTTCCCAAGACTTTTCTCTTTTTTTCCTCTCTTTTCCTCTCTTTTCCCTCACGGTTTTTTCCTTCTTCCTTCTCCCGGTTTTCCCCTCTTCCTTTCTTTCTTGCTTGGCCGATTGGCTAGGTCTAGAAATAGCCCAAAAGATAACTCCTCCTAGATATTTAACCTTAGTCAAAATTGAGTCAAAATTGTCATACTAATTACCCCTACTAACTTAATAATTCTACCCTTGCCCAAATAATTTTTCTTTCCTTTCAAACTAGTCCATAAGTGCACAAATTAACCTAATCTATCAAAGCTTAAACACACCTACTTAGGCCACTAATCACCTAGAAACCCTAATCTCACTTCCTAATCATGCATTTACGCACGTAAAATCTACAAAGCGGCAAACTTGTATTTGAACATAAAATTGGTAGTCATTTTCAAATCTAGGATTTAATAAAACCAAACTTGGGTTTTCCACCTCCAAATAAGAGTTTTATCGAAATTTAGGGTTTTCAAGGTATACTAGGGTTTATATGTCAATCTTAGGGTTTTGATCTGTAAAACAAAATAATTCACACGACGCACTTTGAGAGGTAGAGCATACCATAAAAACACCTCGGCGAACAAGAATAATAACTCCACGTTCCAATAAAGTAAACAGAAATATACAATTGGTATGGGTCCTCACATTTCATCTTTTCTTCTATAAATTTTGCTCCAACACCACTACCACATCTAACTTCACTTGCCCTTGATTAAAATTTGAGAGGAAGGTAAATCCTATGGCGAATCTTGGAGACCTAAGGCTTATCTTAACTAGGATTGAAACTATGCTAGTGGGAAGAGTTTGAACTTTTAGACTTATAAGTTTTACGGTTTAAATCTAATGATTTATGGCTAGATGAGTTTAGGTTATTAAAGGGATCCCTTGAAACCC
Organism: Gardenia jasminoides; assembly: GCA_013103745.1. Classification (NCBI taxonomy): domain Eukaryota; kingdom Viridiplantae; phylum Streptophyta; class Magnoliopsida; order Gentianales; family Rubiaceae; genus Gardenia; species Gardenia jasminoides. The sequence continues at coordinate 20,932,737 of CM023096.1, forward strand.
GAGTACCAGGTTAGATGACTTGAAGATTTTCCATACTTTGTAGTGTAAACTTGTTGGTGAATCTTGATGGTTAATAGCTTGATATATGTCGATTGTTATGTATTATGGTTATTTCATGAGATTGATGAATTATAGTTGTGAGATTGATGCGAGAATCTTGGTAGAATCTCTAGAAATACCCCCTACTGGCCGAATCGGTTCAACTACTTTTAGCCCTATTTTCTTACAAATTTTTGGTAGAATATTGCTCAATAATCTTTGTTCAACGTTGACTTTTAAATGTGAATTTAGAAGTTAAAAAGGGATAATTTTTTGAACTTTGTTTTCCTAGACATCTCCTCAGGGAGCATTGCACCATTTTAGAAAATTTTGATATCGCGGCATAAAACAAAATTTTAATTTGGGTTTTGTTTGTTAGATTCGAAACCAGACAAGAGCTTTTTCAACCTTGTAAATTTTAGATTTTTGCTCAATCTCAATAAGCACCAATAGTTTTTCAAAGTTCACTAAAATGTCAAACCTGTTTTGTTTTTCTATTTGTTAAAGCTATAACTTGAGGACAAATTTGTCTTATTTACGAATTGAATCTTGAGAAGATGTCTTTTGAACAGTTGTAGTACTTTGAGTCTATTTTTCAGTGGTATGCAGCTGGTAATCTTTTTATGGATATGTAACTCAAGATGTGATTTTTCAAGTAACGTCGCATAAAGATGAAATTTTCTAGTTTGAAGGAAGAGTGTTCTTTTAAAACGTATGACTTTATTTTGGAAATGCTGATTTGATCCGAGTTTGATTTCATGGATATAAAAAAAAAAGAGGTCTCTTGTAGTTTTAATTCCTCTTTTAAATTATGGTTTTCGAAAGCTTTGATCTCCTCTTTAGGTGTTACAGTAGTTATTTAAGTGTGTGATTCTCCCTTTTCAATTGAGTACTGTGATGGTTTAAAGGACTTAATTAGAGATGGTTCACTTTCGGTGGTCATTGGGTGTAATTGCTTCAGGTGCTCAAGGTAACTTCTAGGAAACTTGAGAAAAGTAAAGAACTTGAGAACTAAGAAAATCCCTTTAGTCAAGATTCTTTGGAGAAATCACATCGAGGGAGGCAACTTGGGAAGTGGAAGAAGAAATGCAAAAGTATCTAGAATTATTTGTTTAGCAAGGTGAAAATTTTGAGGAACAAGCAAATTCCTTTATTGAAAATATTGTGGATGAACAAAGGTGTCGAGGAAGTAACTTGAGGGTTAGAGGAAGAAATTTGGAGAAAATACCTAGAATTATTCCATAATTCAAGTATGAATTTCGAGGACGAAATTCTGTTAGGGGGGAAGGATGTGAGGGTCTCAAAAAAAAATTATTATTTTTTATATTGTTAATATTTATTATTTAAAAAAAATTGTTATTATTAACATTATTTCATTTGACTATTTTAATATCGTACTCAAACATATTTTCTAGAAAATTTAAATGGAAATTCAATTTATTTATTTATTTCTGTATTTTTATTTTTGGGTGATTTAAATTTCATTTCACACCTATTTTCTCGTAGATTTTCAATATTTCGTCTATCCTTTCGAAATTTGCTCTATTAGTATTAATTAGTGAGAAAATGAGAAAAACACGTTTTACGAGGTAAAAATTCGGGCAATGACTTCAGTAGTGCTGGAATGTAGGGATGATCACCGTAGGTTAGAAATGTTATCCAGTGACTAGAGGTGAATTAAAAAGAGTGATTATAATTAGGGATTCAAAATCATAGTTTAAGTTGGATTAATCTCCTTAGACTAGAATCTTAATTAACCATTGTTTCTTCCACTTAATTCACCTCAAATCACTTCAATTTTATTCCTTTCCATCTCTCCCTCCTAACCAAGACTAACCCTTTAATCCTTAGTTAAGTGGGATAATTATTTTCCCCTCCAAAATTGTTAGCAAAGGGATTACTATTCCATGTTTGACTTTGAGGCATAAGACAAGCTTTATGTCTTGTCTTTCTCTTCTCATTTAATTCATTTAAAATTGCACAAAAATCCCTCTCTTCCTCTCTTCCTCTTGGCCGAACTCCCCTCCCCCTCTTCCCTTGGAATTTCATCAAATTTCTTCCACCAAATTCCCTTCTAAAACCACCTACAACCTCCATTAATCTTGGCTTGAGCTTGAAGTTGGGTGAGGAGCTTTGAGGAGAAGCATTGGGAAGCTTTAGTCTAACATTTCTTGGGAGAATTTTTACCTACTTCTTGGAGGAGGTAAGGAACTAAAGCTTGCATCTTTGTCTATTAATTCTATTTTTAAGCATGATGTTAGGATTGGAAGCTTGAGAGGTTGCTAGAACCTTGACATTTGTTGATGAAGTTGATTCTTGTGTTGGTTTGCAATTTTAGATGATAAATTGCATTAAATTGTCTTTCATGATTTTGGTTTGAATGAGTGGGCTCTTGGACTCCCACACTTGTGATAATATGATTTCTAGCATGATTAATGATACAATGTAAGTATATATGTTGTAAATGGTGGCTGAAAATTTGAGGAAAAATCTCAAGGAAAAATCGGTTGGGAAAGGAAGAAAATGAGGAAGAAAAATTGCTGCTTTCCTTTCTATATTTTGGCTGTGATTTTGGCAAGCTTAAGGGTTAATGGTGAGGCTTAAATGTGAGGGTTAAGTTGTTAATTTACTCCACACAAAATCCTTTCAAGGGTTAAGCAAAATTGGTGTTTTAGTGGAAGAAGGAAAATTGGAAATTGGGCAGGCATGCTGTCCGATTTTTGAGGCTGTGTTAGTGTTAAGTTTTGAGCTAAACTTGTATCAATTTTGACCATTATTGGGTTAAGGAAGGTTAATATTAGCTTAGGTTCGAAAATGGGGTCAATCGGTAGTGATTTGGACGTGTTAAAGGTAATGATAAGAAAGGGAGTGAAATTTGCAGGAATGATCAAGTGTTGTCCAGATCACTTTAGGCAAGTAGAAAACTGCCTTCCCATTCAAATTTTTAGTTGAATTTTGGTGTGAACCTAGCTTATATATGGAAGTATTAGTGTACCAAGCTTGCACAATTTGGACTTATATAACTCAAGTTACGATTTTTCAAAGATTTCTGCTCAAGTAGGAAGTTATTGAACTTGATCTTCTTGAACAAGATTTGGTTAATAAACTAGAAACTTATTTTCATTGCTTTTTAAATATTCTAGGAGTTGGTGCTGAATTGCAAAGTGATTCAAACTCGAACTCCGAGACCTACTTTGTTGGTGAGTTTCCAATGCATGTTAAATGCTTTAATTTAAATGCTTTGTGCGTGAACGTGCTTCGTGATATGTTACATGTTTAAAATGTGGAATTTGAAATTGTTGAACCGCTTGCTTAAAGAGAGTATACTTTATTACTCCCTTCTAAGTAGAGTTGGTGACTTAAGTGTTTTTGCCTGTATTAGAATCTAGAGAATAAAAGTGTTATATTACCACTCTTGGCCGCGTCCCTTGAGTGGTTAAGTGCTTAAGTGTTTAAGTGTTTGGCGTGCGGGCCTGGTAGAGGGAGTTCGGTGGAAGGAGTTTGGTGTGAAGAGTCGTCTACTTGGATTGAAAGTCGACGGAGTGTCGACTACTCTAAATGTTCGTGAACTGTGGATTTGAGCTCCTGAGAGCCAACGTATCCTACTTGCGTGTTTAATTTATTTGCTTCATGTGTTTATGTTATCGCCTATTAATTTACTTGTTTATATGCATGTGCATGACTTTTGGAAATTCCGCGAATATATTTTAGCTCACCCGCTTCCCTTTGTTTTTCCTTAATAGGTGACGAGAATCCAGGGACCTAGTTAGGTCTAGCACTTATTTTTGGTCTTTTGTCTCAAGTGTGGAAAGACGAATTGTATATTCTTTTGGTTTTGAATAATTCAAATTCATGGGATTGTATTAAACTATGGCTCGAGGTTTTAAGTGTTTTTAAGTTGTTAATTGTTCTTTAAGCTTAAATATTATTTTACAATTTTCAATATTATTGTAGTTGCGATCAATTCTGGATTTATCCTCGTAAGTTAGTATTTTGGAATGCGTGAGTCCTGGCGAGAGTCGGGCAGGCAGCCCGTCAACCCCTTTGGTTTGCCTTAGGGAGAGGTGGGGCTATCACATGAGCTAGAAACTCAGTGAGTATCCAGTGAAAATTAGTTGGCAAATAAGCAACTCAGTAATTCTGTTTACTGAACAGTGATTAGGTATCAAATGAATAGATTTTATTTGCTCTGGTGAGCCAGTGGAATCAATACACTCAAACACCCAACGCTCAAACAAGTCACTGAACAGTAGAACACTAATCATTAACAGTAGAGCCGTTGGCTCAAACAAGTCATTTCACTGGAAATCATGTGGAGTCGTTGGTGTCAAGTACAAGACCACCACATACTCACCGAGCCAAATCATGTACACACAAGCACACACATGTCATCATGAAGTGATGCAATTAACAGTGGAAACTTTCGATTTGAAACAGTTTTATGAACACTCACCAAAAGTAGTATACAAAAGCAAATAGGTCAGAAAGGTTCCCGGTCTCCTCGACCTTGTCAACTCCTTGTGTGCCTTTACTCATAACTCATGCTGCAAGTATCGGATTAAAGTGCACAAGGTGCTATTTTGAAGCTAAGAGAACAAGCTATAAATTTCATGGAGGCATCGAGAACTCAATCAGACTCCTTCCCAGTCAAATCAGGCCGAAACAGTAGCCAAATGAACTGTCCATATAACTTCAGTTCATTTCTGGACATTTTGAGTAGTTTCAAGTGTTTTAACTGTTTCTTAGGCTACCGATATCCAAATGGTTTGAAATTTAACAGTTAGAAAGAACACTCAACCCTCTACAACTTTATGAAGAAGTCGAAACCCAATTCCATCTTGAACTAGGTCAAAATTAATCAAAACAGTGGCTATTTTACTCTGTCGCAGAGATATGAGTAGGACAGTTTCAGTTGGCCATAACTCGACACTCACAGCTCCAAATCAGGTGATTCCAAAGCCATTAGAAAGATAACATACAAGGCTACAATGCTTAAGAAGACATCAAAAGCCAAAACATTCACCTTCCCTATCAAAATGACCCATTACAGTGGTAAAATAACATTTCAGACAGAAACAGGGCATCGGGGCTACAGTGCTCCGATTCATCTAAAAATTTACAAGTAGAATCCTTACTCAATTCTCTACAACTTTCATGTTTTGTGCTAAAGCTAATTCAGCCTCCATCATATTCGAATAATCAAACCAAATTCGGACAGAAAATCTGAACAGAAATTTAATACTTGGATTTCATCAATACCAACGAATTTCCAGCCATCCAATTCAGTTCCTAGCTAAATAAATTCAATTTCCAATCATCAATTCCCAACATTAAATCTTGCAACTAATGAAACCCTAACCCTAGCTCTTGGCCAAGGTTCAAGACAATCAAAACAATAAAACCAATCCATGGAATCATCTTCCAAGCTTACTAGGATCTTTAATCAAGATAGAACATTCATAAAATCCATCATCTTCACCCATTTAAACCAAATTCCAACTTGCACATAAAGGAAGAGTACCTCTTTGGCTTATGTTCTTGATGAAGTTGCAAGCTCCCAAGGTCAATCCACTTCTCCTAGCTTTCAATCAAGGTTGGATGGTTGAAATTGGCAAAAATCCCCAAGCTTTTCTCTCTTTTTCCTCTCTTTTTTTCCCTTCTCTTTTCTCCCTTCTTCTCTCCTTGCTTGGCCGACCCTCTTGGCTGTTTCTTTAGCTAAGAGAGTAAGTCTCTTAGATATTTATTTAGATTAGTCAAAATTTGGTCCAAATCCAAGTCAATTATCTCAAGCCAATGCAACCTAGCAACTTAAGTTGGTTTGCACTCTTGCCCAAATGATTTCTTTTCCTATCAATTTATTCCATAGGTGCTCAATTCAACTTAGCCTATCAAAACTTAATTACACCTACTTAGGCTACTAATCACCCAAGGATCTTAATCACTTTTCTTAATCATGCATTAACACACATAAAATCAAAGAGATAACAAACTTGTAGTTGGACATAAAACTTAGATTCATTTTCAAAACTAGGGTTTTACGAAACCAAACTAGGGTTTTTCATATACAAATTAGGTTTTTGTCCAAATTTAGGGTTTTCGAAGCAAATTAGGGTTTAAATTTCAAATTAGGGTTTTCAGACTTTTAAAACAAAATAGTTAAATCAAAACACTTTAAGACGTAAAACAAACCATATAAACACCTTGGTAAACAATAATTACTATAATTAACATTATTTAATATTTTCCAAAATTTGGGAAAAAAATCGGGATCTCACATAAGTTGAATTTAGTAATATTATTAGTTGTGGTTTGGTTTGGAATTGTTATTTACGTTTACTTTCGAAGTGTTATTAGTTATTCTGGCGAGTGAGTCTTGGCGAGAGTTGGGTAGGTGGTTTGCCGATCCCTTTGGTTCGACTTAGGAGAAGGTGGGGTCGTCACAGTTTGAGCTTGAGTGATTTTTTCTTCTCATCTTTTAGGGGTAAAGCAATTTTTTTGATCCTTCATTTTGAGACATTAGCTACTACTTGTACTATTAAATAATGCTTGGTTGGGTAATGAATTTTCACTATTGCCATTTTCTGCCTCTTAACTGAGACAAAACAATGGGAGAAACAACTCTTTATATTGGCCATTACTACTCTAAGTTAAACTCTATTGAATGATATAATTACTTCCTCTGTCCACATTTTTGTGATTATTTGACCATGTTCCAATAATTTACCATGTAAGGCCTAAGCAACCAATGAGAGGAGTAAATTAGATTGCTTAAAAATCAAGTAAATAATTGTAAATATTCATTGAATTTTAACTAGCCAAGGATAGCTTAAGTGATCACACACTCAAGCATACAAAATAACAATAAAGATAAAGCAATTTATCCAATGATATGATAAATGAAAATTAAACAATAAAATAAAAAGGATGCAAATCAACCACACTCCCAAATTTTTTCAAACTTTGAGTTGAATCCACTAGTATCTTCTTCAATTGTTAGTGATGCTAACCAACTTGTACAAGTGAAGGCTCACTCTTTCTTCACCCTAAAGCTCTTTAGTTGATTCAAAGAGTTTTACAACTCGCTCAAGTCAATCCTCAACTAACTACAATTGAAATCTCATTTAACCAATTAAGAACTAGTTACAAGTAAGGCTCACATTCTCCAATGTTTTACTTCTATTGAATGAAAAATCTCACAAAAGAGTGAAAATCTCACTCAACCAAGAACTTTTCCCACACCTATACAATATTCAAAGTATTTTCTACCCAAAATTCACTCTTGAAAGTTTGTATCTCATGTACACAAAAGTCCCCTTTTTCTTCTTATACTTAAGGTATTTATTGGTAGTAAAATTTTGCTCCAAAATTCTCTCCAACAGTAATTAGCTATTGAAAAATGAACTGTTGGAACTATTGGATGTTCGATCTTTTGGGCAGTGTCCAATAGAGTTGAGAGAAATTTTCAATATTTTCAATATTTCCTTTGGACGCCCGAACTTCTTAAGCTTTGTCTCATGGCCTCCGTCAGGTAAAAATAGAGAGTTTGGATTTGAGATTGAAATTTATCAAACGATTGATAGTGGTGTTTTACATTCGATCGATGTGTCTGATGCCTTATTGTATTCTTCAAACATCTTACAGTTTCAATCTGCATTCGAGAGGTTAATTTGAGAAGCGCTAGATACCTATCAGACGTTTGATGCTATGACTTATGTCTGACAAACATAAATGTCTCTGAACTTTATTTGATTCAATTTCTTTCTTTTTTCATTGGACTTGATGCCTGTTCTAAAAACTTTCTCACATAAACTCATTAGTTCAAATCATATTTTATTTCATTAATTATCAAAACCAAGGGTTGATCAACCCAGGTCTTCAATCTCTTACTTTTTGATGATGATAAACAAAATGATGATTTCTTTGATGAAATAAACTCAAATAAATTCCTCCTTAATACAAGCCAACATTCAAAGAAATATCATTCAATTTACTTCCTCTTTTGGCATCATCAAAAATAAAATCTAAAGGAAAATTGTTTATACATAATTACATGTAAAACTCCCCTTAAGATCAAGCATGTAGCATTTTCAAGTGTGATGACAAAAAAGACTCCCCATAAGATAAAGTATTTGCTCTCCCTCAATTAAGGCAATGTTTTCAATTTCAAACTCTCCCTTAACATGTAAGTCTAGTAAGCACAAAGGGATAAACCATATTTAACGAGTTATTTCCCTTCAAAAGCATATCAATAAGTACACACACAAGGGAGTTATATAGAGGACTATGTTCAAAAAAATTTTTGCTCATTCTTACTACAATACGTCCTATTTTGAAAAATATATTAATATGCACTAAGAGGTATATAAAAGCATTATCAAATCAAGAGTTGATCAATATTCATGCACAAGTGATGCAGCTACCTCATTTATTATGAGGTTAAGAACATTTCATCTTTCTAACCATGAGTAAAGATATGAAAATCACTAAATAGATAGCTAATCCATTTTCTTATGCGAAGTCAACATGAATTGATATAGCATTTAAGAACAAGGTTGATGTTCAATTTACTTGTACAAAATAATATGTTATGTTTAACTAAATTAGGGTAGAATATTCTCACACTTAGATTAGGAGATACATTATACCTAGTGGTTAAACTATGTCAAACTTAGATAACTAGTATAATCCACATACAAGACACATGGCAAGTAAAAATTAATGGTTTTCAATAATATAAACTCTTTTGAAAAAAGAATGCTCCCCCTTTTCTATTGCAAATTGTGAACATATTTGAGAGAAATTTGAGGGTTAATACAATCAAGTAATTATATGTCCAAATTCATCATTTTGAAAACATATTCATAAATAGGACATATATGAATAGAACTTCAAAACAATTAGGTATTCCAAATCCATATGTACTATTCTTACAAGAGTGCACATTAGGATGCACATCAATTCAGCATCAAATATTACTTATTTGCCTCATATACACTTTGTGTCGGTCCCGAAAGCAAGGGGGATGAATTAGGTTGATTGAAATTTTAGACTTAATTTATAGCAAAAGTGGCACAATTTAAATTTACCAAGTTTTCTAGATGATTAACCACTTGAATGATTAATAGACAATTAAAAAGAAGTGGAAAAATCGCAATAAAAGCACAAGTAAAAGAATGAGTAAGAAGGTTTGAATCAAATGGACTACCAAGTTGTTTTCAACTTGAAGTCCAATACCTTAATATAAAACTTTTTCAATTTGATGAAGTTACACCGAGTTGTACAAGGAAGGTTCACCTCTTGCTTGCCCCAATATCTCCTTGGTCAAGCCAAGTGGTTTTACTACAAATTTTGTAAACCTTCACTATGTTACCCACTTGAGACCTCAATTCACAATTGAAAAGCACTAATCAATCACTTTTTCACTTTCACTACAAGTACAAGGGAAGACACGAATTCTTGCAAAATTTGCTCTAGAAAACTTATAAGAAGTGGTTGTCAAAAGTTTTTAACTCTATCAGCCTTTATGGTATTTATTTTGTTCAGAAATAGCCACCAAAACTCCTTCAACGGTCTTGTATTAAATGCTGAAAAAAACAAGCCGTTAGGGGTGTTGGACGTTCGAAGGTTTGTTCTGCATCCGGAGCAATCGTCCGATACCCTTTGAAGGATTTGTGTTGTCAACTACCGGACGCCCGATAGTTGGTTTTGCATCTGAAACTCCTTACGTCCAACAGAAACAGTAGGCATTTGTATTTCATTTTCAATTTATCAGACGGCCGAACCTTTGTTCTTCGTCCGACAGATGCGTTCGAAAGTATCGGACGTCCTAATTTTCTTTTTAGCATCCGAAACATATCATTTGATGTTATCTTGTCATTTGTCGGATGTCCGAACCAATGCTTAGCGTTCGATAGATGCATCAGAACCAATTTGTTATTTTGATTTGAAAACTTGTTCTACGAAATTATACTCAAAATGCCATTAGTGAAAATCATCATTTTGGTTTGTTAACATCAAAATAGAGAATCAAAAACCAATAATCTCCCCCTTTTTTATGATGACAAACCAAGTGATGATTTTGACAAAATAAAAGCATAACTGTGACTCATTTGTCGCCCCTCACTTATAGCAAGTTCAAATGCTTCCCCTCACTTTTAGGATATTCATATATAGCATATCATTTTTAGCATATTCAAATGCTCCCCCTAACTTTTAGCATACTCACTTTTAGCATATTCATCTATAGCATATTCATCATTTCTCCCTTTTGTCATTAATCAAAGGGAAGGATTAGAATGATCCCAAAAAAAAAAAAAAAGTAAAAGGGCGAGTTTCCTTAAAAGGATGTGTATCCACTTAATATCCCAATTTCAACAAGGCCAATAACAAAGCATAAGAGACTAATAAACAAAGCCAATAAATGCGAAATAGATCCAATAAACACAAAAGAGGTCTAATCAACACGGTCAACAAGTTTAGAGACATATTTTTGGCCAACAAAAATGACCAAGGCCAACAAAATAGGCCGATAAACAAGGCCGATAACTAGATACACAAAATAGGTCTAAAAGACGACAGATGAATGCTTCCAAGTGTAGAGACCTAAAAGATGCCTAAGTGATGCTTAAAATTCTATAGGAGATGATCCTCGATGCCTTCGGACGAGTTTAAATTGCCTTTTCGTGCTTTCTTCCGAATCGCTGCCTTGTTGTTGGGGAGGAGTGTTAAGTTTTGAAGGACCAGGTTCTTGGTGCGTTGGATGAGGAGAAGGATGCCCCGTTTCATTTTGCTCTTCACCATTGGCATGTTGTTCTTGGTCGTGATAATGCCCTTGAGTGTGCATTTCTTGTGCTTGCGAATGATGTTGTGTTGGTTCCTCATGTGGTTGTTAAGGAGGCAATAGCATCTATTTTAATTTGAGAAGTGCATCTTGTTGCTCCAGGGTCATCAACATTTGAAATCCTTGTTCTAGAAGAAAGTTTCATTGTTTGAGTTCAATGAGAAGACTAAGGATTGTGTCGAAAGAAGATGTCGGTCGGGAGGAGGAGGAGTGGGTGGAAGAGTCAATTCTAGAACCCTTAAAATGAGGAGTAAGAGGAGTGAAAGGAGTGAAGTATGGATCATGGACTTGATTTGTCCGAGTTTCAGGGGCAGTTTCTTTGTTACCCATTCACCTCCAACAAAATGAATGCTTTTCTTTTCAAAATAGCCTTTAGTGAAGAAGCAAGTAGGATTTTCAGGAGTTGGTACACCAACTAGAGGAATGTTAAAGTGATTGAAAATCATTGTCAAGAATTTTCCTACGAGTGTCGGTTTTAATTTTATTCAAAAAATGACACATCATGAAACCAAAATCAATTCTGATATTTTTCATAAAGCAGTAAAACAAATAAAGCTCCATTTTGTTAGTAGTGGTATGATGACTGGAAGTAGGAACCAGAAGATTTTCAATCATTACCCAAAGGATTTGTTGAAGAGGAATTAACTCATTTAAATCAGTCTCATATGGGGATTGAAAATGTGTTTGAAAATAGGACAAGAGATTTGCACCATTGAAATGATTATAAGAGGTTGGTAGTTCTTCATAAGAAAAGAAATTGGCTATTTTACTAGCACAATCATTCTCAATGGTAGTATTGAAAATACTATTCACTAGATTTGGATCAAGAAAAATGTTGACACCATTAACTTGAGAAATGACTTCAGATGGTGTTCTTCACTGTCTAACATTTGCAAAAAACTGGTGTACTATTTCAGGATAAATAATATGAGTAAAGGTAAGCAGATGATTGCATTTTTGAAATATAAAATTTTCAAGGATCCAATGAAGTTTATATGTGCGAAAATTAGAGATAGAGATGGATTGTTGAGTGATGAAACCTTTTCTGCAGACAATGTGTGACGCCCCTACCTCTCCCTAGGGCGAACCCAAGAGTATCGGCGGGACACCTGCCCAACTCTCGCCAGGACTCACTACAAAAACCAAATATAAATACAATTTTTCATTCTTAAAACCCTAATCAAAGTCTATTAAATTTACTAGTTAAACTTACAAGAGTACAACCTTAATGATTTTATCAAAATTATTATAGTTTTAACTCCAAATATAATAATCCATCAAATTCACAAATAATATCAATCTTGTACAAAAGTGCGGAAATCCTACAAAAGAAACTAATTTCCTTAATTCCCGAACTCCACTTCAAAACCTGTTAAGGAAAACAACGCTTATGAGGTGAGCAAAACTCAGTGAGGTCAAGAAATCACACGCAAGCAAGTTAAAGCAGTAATAAAACCATTAAAGCAGTAAAACAATAGAAAAGCTCATTACTCACATAAAATAATTAAAGAATTCAATATTAAAGGATACAAATGGCCCGCTCCACATTTCCATAATTTGCACAATCACCTTTGGTCCGCTTCCAAGTCACAATTTCAATTGGAATGTTGACACTCCGTCAACCACTATCTCACTATCCGTAGACATCACTTTACACTCACCCGTCTACTTACACCCCCTGTATCGGGTCCGCTCATCAAAATAAAATTTATCAATAAACAAGAGGGTTGAGAGGCACTCCCACTCGTTAGAGTGTGGTACATACTACCGCTCGGCAAAAAGGTCAATGAGACAACGCTCCAATCGACTTGGCCAAAATTTAACCAAAACGGGAGGAGAGGTACCTCCCACTCACTTGAGTGTGGTATATTCAACCGCTTGGCATTAACCATTCAAGAACAAGTACAAGTAAAAGTACAAGCATTTAACAAATTAATTCATATAAGGGTGAGCGCGATAAAGTACACGCTCACCAAGCCGAACAAACATGCTTTTCAAATCATTGACATTAAATAAAGCATTAAGTAATATGCACTTGAACACTCACCGTGATTCAATTAAATGAGCGAGCAAGCAAAAAGGTTAAACTTCGGTAATCGGATCATCCTTGGCCAAGTGTTGGTCACCTGAACCAAATTTCAACTATCAAACACTAGAAAAAATAACTAAAATTCAAAACCTTAATTCAACCATTTAGAATCACCAGGACCACACTGCCACAGTTTCTTATTCGAACCATATCTAAGGCTACACTCATTAAAATTAGGCAAGGCCTATGGCTATGGAAACTAGATTCAGAGTACTACAATTTATTAGAAGGGTTCGCTTTGAGATTCATTTTGTAAAGTAGGCTAAAATGAGCTGCAAGATACCACGAAGAACAAAAACAGGAAAATTAGTCTTGAAAAACAGCCTTTTTCCTAGAATTTCTGGGTTTGATAGAAAATGAGTTAGTATGCAAGACATATACCATTGGAAAGCCCTTGAACATAGTTTCAAATGCCACAAACGGCACTTGATTTCAACTTTCGAGCAAGAAAATATAGCCATTTGAACAGAGGGCGTAAAGCTGTCCTGACAGCAGAATTTCCAGGTTTGAAAAATAAATTTAGGGTATCATTTGATCAATGAAATGATACTGGAAAAACACCAATTTTTGCACACATAAACCTCAGTATGTGATCTATGTTTTTACCAAAATTTAGCTAAAAATTCGTACGGGAAGGCATTGATCAAAGTGACCAAAGGTGACTGAAATTTTTGAACTCATTTCTGCCAAACAGCAATGCTTTTTCTTTTGCAACATTTAACTCATCCAAAATAGCCCCCATTCCATTCCATTTTCAAAACCAAAACTCTAGCAACATTTATTGAGCAAATAGTGTTAAAATTATAGCAAAAATTTGGACCAAATATCACCAAAATAGGGCAGCAAATTTCGGGCAGAATGGAACAGTTTTCCAGATTTTTTGGTCATCATTTCATGAACTTTTGAAGCAAATGAGAGGGTTTCTTTGATGGGAAAATGGCCATTAAAGATCAACATTTCAGCTCTCAAAAAAACCAAGAAACTCATAAAACTTGTAGCTAAAATAGGGCACAAAATCAGAAATGAAACCTGCAGCATAACCCTACTTTCTTCTCGGTTTTCTTCTTTTCCTTTCTTCCTACTTTCTAACTTTCAAGAACTCAACACAACTCATCCATCACACATACACACATCATAGCAGCCCAACAACAAGATATGTGGGAGTTCATAGAGCCCACAAAACCATCCCAAGATCAACACAATAACAAGAATAAACTATCAAAACTTATAGCTACATAAATAGAGTCAAGAGAGCAAGGTTGATGGAGCAAGTTTACTTCTTTCTCCTCAAATGAAAACCCTAAGTTGAATGTCACCCTAAAATGCACCAAGAACCCTTCTTTCTCTCCTCCAAAACTCGGCTCTCACATAAGGCCAAATGGTCTTCAAGCTCCAAGTGAAATGGTGGAAGATTTCTCAAGCTTCCTTGGTTGATTGATGAAGCTTTGAAGTTGTTTCTTGAAGAGGAAATGAAGGGGAAGAGAGGGAAAGTTTAAAAAGGGAGAAGAAGAAGAAGAGAATGAGTGGATTGTTTGATTTTTGGAGATTTATTGGGAAAATGGAAGAAATGAAAGAAAGTTACTTGATTTGATATAAAGCCACCTTTTATTGCGTTGGGGTCAATTCGCGCGACGCGACACTACGACCTCGGTTTCTCTCACTTATATACCTCAAATGCATATCTTAACACTCAAAACTTACGACTAATAATTGACCCTAGACTCGTATGTGAAATTTAAACATCCAAATAATGCAATTAGCGACATAATTTAAACATGTGCAATGCATTTTGAAAATTTTCGTGCCGATGCAATTGACTTAATAAAGTTAAATAATTCTAAATAAAATAAATATAAATTGATATGAAAATTTGCAATATATAAATTAAAATGATGATATGGGTCCTCACAACCTCCTCTCCTTAAAAGAATTTCGTCCTCGAAATTCATACCTAAATTAGAGAACAACTCAAGGTACTTCCTCCGAACTTCCTCTTCGACCTCCCACATAGCTTCCTCGACGTCATGATTTCTCCACAAGATCTTCATTAATGGAATTTGCTTGCTCCTTAACTCCTTCACTTTTCGGTCTAGAAGCTTCACGGGTTTCTCCTCGTAAATCAGAGTCTTATCAATTTCTATGTCCTTAGGTTGAAGTGTGAGGGATGGGTCAGGGTGGTATTTCTTAAGAAACGACACATGGAATACGTTGTGAATACGGGATAGGCTCACCGGTAAATCCAACTTATAAGCTACATTTCCGACTCGTTGAAGAATGGTATATGGTTCCACAAATTTCGGCTGTAACTTTTTCCCTTTTCCCGCTATCAAACTTGCCTTCAGAGGTGTAATCCTAAGGAATATTTGATCTCCTACCTCGAACTCCAAGTCTTTCCTCCTATTGTCCGCATAACTCTTCTGATGGCTTCGAGCAGTTAGAATCCTTTGCCGTATCAATTTGACATTTTCTCAAGCCTCTTCCATCCAAGAAATCACGGTCGGACCTAAGGCCTTATTCTCTCCCACTTCATCCCAATAAATCGGTGATCGACACTTACAACTATAGAGAGTCTCATATGGAGCCATTTGTATAGATGAATGAAAACTATTATTATAAGTGAATTCCACGAAGGTCAAATATTGATTCCAATTAACTCCAAAATTTAGAATGCAAGACCTCAACATATTCTCGAGAGTCTGAACTGTCCTTTCTAAGTGTCCATCAGTTTGAGGATGATAAGTAGTACTGAGATTCAACTTAGTACCTAATGTCTCTTGCATCCTTTGCCAAATCGAGAGATGAAACGCAGATCACGATCCAAGACTATGCTCACTGGAATTCCATGCAACCTTATAACCTCATCCACATATAATTTAGCCAGCTTCTCCATGGAATACTTCATACTAATGGGTGTTAATGGACTTAGTCGGTCGATCTACTATAACCCAAATCGCATCATGCCTCTTTTCGTCCTTGGCAACTCTGATACAAAATCCATGGTAATATTCTCCCATTTCCATACGGGCACCTCTAATGGCTGTAACAAGTCGGAAGACTTCTGATATTCTGCCTTAACTCTCTGACATACTAGACATGCCTAAACAAACTGAGCAATTTCTTTTTTCATGCCTTCCCACCAATAGAGACTTTTTATATTTTGGTACATCTTATTCCCTCCAGGGTGTACCATATATTTAGAATGATGGGCTTCCTCTAGTATTTCTCTTTTAAGGTCCTCGTCTCCCGGTACCACCAGTCGATTTCAATACCCAAGGACTCCTTCTGCTCCAACATTAAAGTCTGAAATCTCCTTCTTCTGAACTTTCTCCAACCATTTTTGTACTTACTGATCCTTTTTTTGCATTTCCTTAATCTTATCCAAAAGAGTAGATCTCGCTACAATGTTTTCCAAAACAACCTTCTTGGACTGCAAATGAGGATTCCAAACACTAATTTCCTCTAACATGTGCCACTCATTCACCGTCAATCCTGGTACTTGAACCTTACGACTCAAAGCATCTGCCACTACATTAGCTTTCCCAGGGCAAAAATTAATTGTACAATCATAATCTTTCAAAAACTCCACCCACCTAAGCTGTCTCAAATTCAATTCCTTTTGGGAAAACAGATACTTAAAGCTCTTGTCGTCGGTAAAAACCTCAAATGTCACCCATATAAGTAATGTTTCCACTTACATAAGGAAAATACTACGACGGCTAACTCTAGACCATGGGTTGGGTAATTCTACTCATGAGGTTTCAACTTCCGCGACGCATATGCTATAACCCGTTCATTCTGCATCAACACACAATCTAACCCTTCTTTCGATGCATCTGTGAACACCACATATCCATCTTTTCCACTAGGTAGAGTAAAAACTGGTGCCTCAGGTCAAGCGTCTCTTCAACTCACGAAACTCCTTTCACACTTAGCGTCCCATATGAACTTGCCATGCTTCTTGGTCAATTCGGTCCACGAGTCCTTTATTTTGGAGAAATCCTTAATGAAATGGCAGTAGTGACTAGCTAAACCGAAGAAACTTTGAACTTCCGGTTCTCAAGTTGTTTCCACTTTGACACGGCTTCACCTTAGTTGGTCTATAGTGATTCCATCCTTAGAAATAATATGATCTAAAATTTCCGTCTTCCGCCAAAATTCATACTGCGAACTTTGCATACAAGCTGATGCTCTCTTAGGGTTTGCAATACTATTCTCAAATCTTTGTTCATGATCCTCCGAGTCTTAGAATATACTAGGATATCATTGATGAACATCACTACAATTGATCCAAATATGATTTAAAACTTCGATGCATCAAATCCATAAATCACGCGTCGTTCGTCAATTTGAAAGGCATCACTGCAAACTCAAAATGCTCGTATCTCGAGTTAAAAGCTGTTTTAGGTATGTTCTCTCTCGGGATCCTCAACATAGTAACATTCTAAGATCCAACTTAGAGTATACTACAACTCCCTCAGGTTGATCGAAAAGTTCATTGATATGTGGTAGAGGATATTAATTCTAATGGTGACGTCATTCAAGTCTCGATAGTCTATACACAATCTTAAACTTCCGTCTTTCTTCTTAACAAACAACACTGGCACACCCCAAGGTGAATCACTTTCCTTAATAAATTCCCGCTCTAATAAATCTTGCAATTAAAACTTTAATTCTTTCAATTCAGCCGGCGCAATCCTACAAGACGTCTTGGAAATCGGCGCTGTCCTCGGAGCCAGATCAATCTTAAAGGCTATTTCCCTCTCAGATGGTAGAGATTCTAATTTCTCAGGAAAACATCAGGAAATTTTCTCTCACCAGCACGCCTTCAATTTCACCTTATCACTGGAGTATTGATTAGAAAAGCTAAAACCCTTTTGCCTCCTTTTACTCACAATTTTATAACTTCGGATCCCGAAATAAGAGTTGAAGATGCTAGTCTACCCCTTACATCTAGCCTTAAAGTCGGCTCACCCGACAAATAGAATTCCACTATTTTCATCTTACAATCTAGTTGGGTATGATATCGGACTAACCAATCCATCTCTAAGATAACGTCATAACCCTTAATCTCCAAACACATAAAGTCTGCTAACAATTTTCGCTCACCAACCCAAACATCACAATTCCTATAAACCGAGTTAGATAACAACCTCTGATTCCCAATGGGGTACTAACTTCTAAATCATATGGTAGTCATTCGGACTTAACATCTCACGCCTTCGTAAGGTAGGGTTTACAAAGGAATGGGTTGCCTCGAGATCAATTAAAACCTTTGTTAAATGATGGAATATCAGAATCGTACCTTCACCTAACCTCGGGGATGGGATCGATGTTGATCCATAGTATAGACTCTAGTAGGCACTCTCGAGCGATTATCCCCCACGCTCGACTATCTGGAAGTCGGCCTAGTAAACTATTGTGAACTGCTCACCTCCCGACGACAAGCCGGTCAGGACGGTTGGCAATCGGTGTTCGGTTACTCCACAACTCAAACATTTTCTGCCTTATCCAGGTAGTCATTCGTGGTGTGATTCAGCTTCCCACAGTATCCACATCCTACTTGAGGCGTCGACACCGAACCTCCTTGCGAGGTATTCCTAGATTGGCCACGTCAACTAGTGACTCCTCTAGCCATAGATCCTCTTGAAACCCCAACTAATCTTACTCCCTCCTACACCCCTTCCAATCTTAAAGGCTGGCATATTTTTATCCAATGCGATCCAACGCTTGCTACTTAGGACATTTCTCTTTTTTAGCATGAAAAGCCCTCACCTGAAATCTAGCACTTTCCACTCTTTGGGCCTTTTCCAAGGTCTCGGTAAAGATATTGATTTGGGGTAGCTAAAGCTTCTTGAATCTCCACATTGAGCCCTTGTATGAATCGTCTTATCCTTCTTGATCTGTGGCCACAAACTACTGGTGCAAACTTGAAAAGTTTCGTGAATTGGGTCTCGTATTCAGCTACACTCATCGACCCCTACCTCAACCTAATGAAGTCATCTTCTCTTTTCTCTTAGACCATTGGAGGTAGAAACTTTTCATCAAACTCCCTCTTCAAATTTACCCAAGTCCATGGGGTCTGCTCTCTCTCCCATTTGACTCTAATTACATTCCACCAAAATCTAGTCGCACCCTCAAATTGGAAATTAGCGAACATTACTCGCCTCTCCTCAGTGTAATTTAAGACGGCAAAAATATCATTCATCTTCTCAAACCAACTCTTTGCCCGCGTCGAGAATCTCTGCCTCCTAGGAATTTAGGGTGGTGCAAACTTAAGGAAAGCGCTCAAGGCTCTATCGTCTCCATGATCGGGCCTATAGGTTGGTTTTGCTAATCGGGACCTTAATTGTCGGCGTGCACTCAAGATATCAGTTATCCTATTGTGGCCATAGCCACCACTGGTCCTCATTTCCACCTCGGTCCCTTTCCAGAACACTGTCTGGGAAGGCTCGGAAATACTCTCACTGAGGGTTGGGTCTGTCATTAAACTTGCTCCTATAGTCCTCAAACCTCGACCTCGATCTAGCACATCAATAGTTTAAATTATGTCTAAATGCAAAAAATAGAAATAATTACACAAGAGAAAATTTAAAGGTAAAAGTCAACATTAAGAGCATTTGAAATATAGTATCTAACATATATTAACATTTCAAGGTTCACAAATAACCAACAAGTTATGGGACATTTACAAAATATAGCACACACGCTTTTATAAAATACAATTAGTCATGCAATTAAAATCATAGGCTTTACAAGCCTCACCCCAACTAATCCATTTATAAAATAGTCAAAGATTAATACTCTAGTCTAGTTCACAGCCGAACTAGTCACGGACCTCACCGGCGGGTCCTCCTCAAGCGGCTCCTCTTAGAGGGATTCCTCCTCCACCGAATCCTCCTCCGGGGATCCCTCCTCCCGAGGGATCCTCCTCCGAGGATCCTTTTGAGCCGCTCCCATCCTCTATCCAGTATAGTGGTGTTCTCCAATATACTAGCTGACCTGCTCTCGGATCTCAGACTACCTTAGTCGGTGGGCCTTAGTCCTCCGGGACGATCCGCAGGCGGCCTACGCTCTAACCCGCTCCTCAACCATTGTATCCTTGAGTTCCATGACCCTCATACTCTGGGCATCCATAGCAACCCTCAGTCCTCTCCATCCATTAGCCCCATTATAATAGTACAGGTTGCCTGCATCGTCATCAATTGATGGTACTAGGTCGTTGGGGTGGCGTCGATCTCCTTACTGGGGCATGGTGAGGATCAGTCCTCCTGCTTTTCGATGATTGGTTAGGCCTAAAGGCCCTACATGACTATTAGCGCTTCATTACCACTAGCCCCATTAGCCTCATGAGCTCTATTTCGTTCTCCATTCCTACAAAACAACCACAAAACTTCACGGGTTAAAAACTTAGAGTCACTAATTCACTCAAAACATCAACTTAAGGCATAACAAGGTTATCTTAATTCTATTTTCAAGAATAAAGTCCCTAAAACATTTCCCAAATAAATCTCTAACCTACGCTTTGATACCAAGCATGTGACGCCCCGTCTCTTCCTTCTAGAGCTGAACCCAAGAGTATGTGGGGCAGTCTTTATGATTTTGCAGATTTTCAAAATCAAATATAAATACAAGTTTTCATTCTTAAAACCAAATGAAGAGTCTATTAAAATTACTAGTTAAATTTACAAGGTACAAGCTCAATGATTTTATCAAAATTATAATAGTTTTAACTCAAGTACAATAATCCATCAAGTTCACAAATAATATCAATCTTATACAAAATGCGAAATCACGGCTCGTACCCTCAGGGATTGGTAATGCACCACTTGTACCTTCCATTTCCTACATAACAATGAAAATTAGCAGTTTATAAACAATTTCTAATCACCTAGGACCCATCTATAGTTCATTTCTTATTATCCCGATCTACCCAAGTTATCTCTAAACTGGAGGCCTACCACTGTAGCGACCTCCTCCTCTAGGGCGTATCCTAGGATTTGTGAACCGCCTACCTAACTCACCGAGGACTCACTTGATTTTCTAGAACAGATTTTTCCAAATTTATTACACAACCCAAAATACATACACAAGTAGATGTGGTCTCATTCGACGTCGAATTTTACCAGTTCTGAGCCTACAGTTCAAGTACAATACTATTCAAACTACACAACTGATATCCCAAATCGTTTCCACTCGATCCTACCCTCCTTAAACTTGCCACAGCCCTGCTAAGAACAAATAGGAAATAGGGTGAGCGATAAGCTCAATAAGTCCCAAGAGGGCACACAGATGCATACAAGAGCATGTTTAATAGTACTTCACATTTAAATAGACAGTTGGAAACAAATAGATCACATATAGTTTTAAGGATACAGAGCTCTGAGCAGTTCAATCAATTGCAGTTCATACTTTTCTTTGCACTTTTGAGACCAAATTATAAATATGTTGACACTCCGACAACCACTCAAAGGTTCGTAGAACCCCACTTCACTCCAATCTCCGTCCACCATGTCACCCCGGCCCAGACCCGCACTCAATACTTGAGGGATGGTATTACTCGAGTATACCAGTGGCCAATTCGGTACTGTATCTAATTACAAGGTTCCCCTGAGTTCGACTTCGGTCCCGCCTTTGCTGAGCTCGACTCGGCCAGTTCCTGTGGTTTGGGCCCAAAGCAGTTCCGCGATAATATATCAAGCGGGAATCTAAAATCATGTATAGTCAATAATAACAACCAATTGTACAGTTGAGGACGAGTGTGATAAAGTACACACTCGCTTACTCGTCATATATCCAGAACAATTCAAGCATTTGGGCGAGTGCGGTAAAGTACACACCGTCCCTTCACACACAGATAAAACATTAAAGGCATGTAGAGATGATTGTTTCACGTGTAATAAGTATAGTTACACTGCATGCACTTGGAACTTACCACGGTCGATGGTGCTAGATGCTGTCGTTGGCTTTGCTCGAGGCCCTGCGCACGTGCTATACAATTATGACTTACGTTAATGGTCATTGCTGATGGCCAACTAGTGATAGTAAATTTGACTAGAATATATGACTTAACCATTCGTAACCCGTTTACCGACTTAATTCCGTTTAGGCTTAGCACACTATACCAGTAAGGTTACTTTTAAAACATGTGACTTTAGCTTCGGATGTCAAAAAGTTATATGGTTTATACCATTGGAAACTAAATCCAAAATACAAACAATCATTAGAAGACCATTTTTGCAAATTTAGTTTGGATGAGAGCTTAAATGGACCAAAAAAAAAACAAAATGCAGCTACAATTTAGTGCAGAATGCTAAATTCAGTGATCTTCCAGGCTTCACTGCAGCTCATATAAAATGAGTTATGGTCCAAATTTTATACAGTTAGAAAGCTCTTCGAGTCTAGTTTCTAACGCGACAAACAGAACTCAATTCTGACCTTCCTACACCAAGTTATGATCATTTTTCTGAACTAGGGTTGAACTGATAGAACCTGTGAAAATCTTCTTGGCTCAACTTCAACTTATCTTCTTGGTTCCTTTTGTTTACAATCTTACCAAAATCCAACTTACACACCAATACTACTATCAAACACTTGGTAGGCTACATGATTCAAGCTCAAGTACTAGGATATTTCTCATGTAAACCATGCCAAGATTTAGATAAATTCCACACAATCAAGCTTCAATCTATCATTTAAGCAACAATTCAACTAAAATCATTTCACATAACCTTAAATTATAAACATAAGCAAGAGAGAGATTAGGGGCATGAAGTTTCTTATACCTTTATGTACTTGGTATTTGAGTACAATAAGCCAACAAGAAGATGCACCAAACTTCAAATCACTTCTACAAGTTGGATTTTCTAGGGTTTCTAGATTGGTTGGACTAGTTCTTGGTTTTCTCTCAATATTTCTTCAATTTTAAGCTAAGAAATAGAACTCTTTATCTCTCTTTTCTCCCAAGAATTTTGGCCAACATGAGGTGCTATAAGGCCCTTGTTTAGTTTTTAATTAAGCTTTTTGATACTTAAAGAAAGTTCAAGAAGTCAAAGAAGCAAAGTATGACTTTACTTCCTTAATTTCCAATCAAAACTCACCATTTGGCTCTTATTCATGTGAAAATACCTCTTGCAAGACTTTTCCTTATAATTGAGCAAATAAAATGAATTGTATTAAAAGAAATTTCACAAATTACTAAAATTCATACTACATTTTTTCGTAAATTAACCATAATAGCAATAATTGTTATGAAATCCATTTTTAACTTTAAAATGTGCATTTGACATAAAATACTTCTAAAGTCACTAAAAGTGAATAATAAAGTGAAAGTCATATATTATAAATTTTATTTATTTATTAATCTATTTCTATTATTACTTTTTTTTAGGGATCTTACAGCTTTAATCTTTTTTAATTCATTTTCATTCAAAGCTCAATAAAGAATTTCTATAACTTGTACGTTTTGAGCCAACATCCTCTTATCATTTTAATTTAACTCTTTCTTTGTCTTTTCTCTCATTTTTCACTTTTTTGTGATTAAAACTTTAGAAGGACCATCTATAACAACATATCACAACTTAAAAGCAATAGATTTAGTAAATGCTTATATCCTATTTTTATACACATCATAATATTTGCCATCAGAATCGAACTGACTCATGAATCGATATTTCTAACCAAAAATTGGTTGTTATGATGATCTTTTCTCTAAGCTAGCTAGTTAAGCTTGATCATTAAAGACCAAACTCTGATATCAATTGTATGATCCGAGCAGCCTAGGGAGGTGAATTAGGTTGTTTACAAATCAATCAAATAATTATAAATATTTACCCAATTTTAACTAGCCAAAAATAGCATAAGTGATCACATGCTCAATCATACAAAAGCAATAAAGATAAAGCAATTTATGTGAGGGCCGAATTTAACCCTAACATATTTCATGATTTACCTAGAAAATTTTCATGTATGATAATTTCTTCAATTATTGAATGATATGTGTTTTATTCCTTCTTGTATATTTGAGTGAATAAATGTACTTTAAAATTTTATGTATTCAGACCTTAGAAAAATTTATATTATAACTAGAATAAGAAATTGTTGGGGTAATAACATGATAATATAGAAAGGCATCGCCTCAGTAAGATAAGCTATTTTTGTGCATGAGGTCCACATGACACTTGTTGGACTCTTATGCCATTTTCAAGCTTATTGAATGCAAGCTTATAAGAAACAATACCTCAAGATTTCATCCATTTCTTTGTCCAACTCTCCTTGATGATCAATTTCTGGAAAGAGACAGATAGTGAGAGAAACTCTCTTTGTACTTCTTGTTCTAGCTTAGAGAAGAGCTAAGAGTTAAAGTGAGGGAGATAGAATTTTAGCTTATAATCTAGTTGTTTGAGGACAAAATTTAGCTCAAACTAGGTGCTAATCATCTCACAAATTCAGTTGAGGGGTGCAAACTGTTGAAGAATTTCCAGCTTCTATTACCATTTAAAGAGGCAAAACTTTTCCATAAACTCCTTCATTCTCTTGGAAAATTTATGGATATTCATTACATGTCGAGTTTAAATTGAGTTACATGAGTTTTGGGTGAAGAAAGTTGTATTTCTGGTTGAAGGTGATATGTATCAGCTTTGGTTATGGCTTGTTTGACAGCTTTAAATTTCAAAATTTTGAGGTGGATTGTTGTTACAAACACTTGTTATATGTTTGAATCATATATATTATGTAGTTATCTTTGAATCAAGTGAAAAGGTGAGTAACTTGTGGAAAAAAACTTGGTGAAACTTGCTGGAAAATTTCTGGTTTGAGTTGGGATGAGGAAGAGTTGAAACCTTTGGTTTGTTTTGAAACTTTGAGCTGTAAATTGTTATATTTCTGCTCAAAGCATCTTGAGAACTCTTAATCTTGGCATGCATGCAACATATCCTTTGATTTGAGAAAGAAAATTTGTTGGTTTTAAGGAGAATCATAAGAATGTAAATGCTAGAAAATTTGGCAGTTTTATACCGAATCAAAGAACTAAGTTATTAAGCTTGTGGCTTGAAAATTTCAGTAGATTGTTGAGATATTCTCATTATATAGGTGCTGTACCTTGTGTATACTAGGCTGCATGTCAAATTTTGAGGCTAAAAGTAAGAAAACACATAAGGTTGTTAGGAAAAATAAGTTGAAATATGATCAAGGAATGAGCAAGGCTGAAATCTTCTTATGGATTGTAGTTAATGGCTGGAAAATGACATGCATGCAGGAATTTCTACTTTAAAAGAATAATCTTTGGGTTTAAGCTATAATCTGATAGAAAACTTAAAAAATGCACTGTTGTTTGGTAATTCTAAGGATTTAATTAGTTAATGGATAGCTACTATCATTGAACAATCTGAATAATTTTGGCAATTATAATTTGTCACGGGGGAGTTGAAGGTGAGCAGGAGAATAACTCAGACTGTGATATAAAGGTTGCTAAGTGTGAGTGTTGTGATAGCCCACCTCCCAGAACCTAAAAGAACAGGGATGGGGGGGGGCGCTCTTGCACTCGGGGACTCACTACAGTTCCTCAATCATATTATAGATCTCAAAGCCTAACTACAATGCAAGATCTCTAAAATAATAATTACATTTCCAACAAATCCAAATACACAAAAGTCCAACCGTCCAAAATTACAATTAGGTACAAGAGATAATCCTACCATACTAAGAAAGATCACTTCCTGCTTTCCTTCATCTCGAGGAATTACCCATGTAGGAAATAAAAAATATTTTAGGTGAGTTAGAGCTCAGTGAATGTTCAGTGAAAACAAGAAAATTCACGTTTTATTAAATTCATGGAAATTTGAATTAAATAGCATTTTGTAAAACATTTGAATATTTAAAGGGAATAACGTGTAAGTCGAAAACATGGTCACATTTCACATTGAAGTATTTAAGAATCTTTTCATTTAAAGGGTGCAGAAGATAATCCCTAATGAATCATTCCATAAACATGTAATTTAACAAACAATAATCGGTAAACACTAATTCGGTGAACATTAATTCAATAAATACTTAGTTCAAATATTGAAAGGATAATGTGTCCTCAGGGCAGTTGCAGCCGTCTTTATCAGTCACTCAACTCCCTTCTCCTCCTTATAGCACCCAAGTGGTAATACTCAGTATACCATAACAGTGATTACCGCGGTAGTTTACCAACCTACTTGACCCGAGTCCGGCCCGACTTCGAATGGGCGATGAACGAAGGGGAAAGGCCTTGTTCATTAATGTGTTAAAGTACATGGCCTACAGTCATGCATAAGTAATTCAAACATTGATAAATAGCTAACATACACTTTTTGAGGAGGACAATTGACAATCAATTTCAACCTTCAAACCCCTAAGAGGTGCAATAAAGTATACACTCCTGTATTCGTGAGAGTTTAGGACCTTTGTGGTCGACCTCTTCACCTCAAGCCTCGATAGAAGTGAGAAATAGTTTTATTTAAAACAAAATGCAATAGCTCAATCGAACACATTTAGTAATAAAATACTTTTAGATCAAGATCAGTAAAATACCAATCCAAATACTCACTTATACGATTGAGATTAACGGTCTAAAGATCAATTAAACACCAATCAAATCATGGAAACATTTAAGAACAACCAACAACAAGGAACACTCACAATCCTTCATAAATTATTTCATTTGAAAACCATTTTACTTGGAAATAACAGTAATTCATTTCAACAAATCATTCATTTGCACAATAGCAAAGATTTTTCATTTGAAAAGTTGGAACATTCACCGATTTAAGTAAAGAAAACTTTGGTATTTGTTTCGAAATTCCTTCCGTTTCCACCATCAACGCGTAATTGTAAACAAATAAGAGATATTCAGGTTTAACTAGTTCAAATGTAGAAGAATCATGCAAATATAGATGAATAAAAAAATACACGTTCTAAACGTGTCTAATAGCAACGAACAAAGGACACTTTGGTTTAACAGCTTTGACACCTCTCGGCGTTTTGATCAAAACTGGTGCTATGCTTATCAGATTGTGATGAATTTTATGCCTTTTCGAAGCTAAGACATAGACCTACAACTTTTGTGAGAGGTAAAGCCTCAAATCAGACCTAATTAGGGTCGAAATTTGCAAAATCTGAGGCACAGAAAACTGTCGGGTCAAGGAACAGGTTGGTGAACAGTCTCGAAGAATGGTCATCGCCAACTCGATGTAGAAAAATTGAAATCGAGCTCCGTCAGTGGCGTTTAAAACTACATTCATAGATCTTTCTAACGGTATAAAGCTCAAGCTCTAGTTCAATTCCTATAATCAATAGCAAGTTTGGAAATTTGGCTGAATTCCATTTCACAGATTTCATGTCAATGTTCGTCTGTAAATGCATACAACTTCTATTAGCAATCTTTCAAGAATTATTTCCAACTCTTAGTAGAGTTTTAGCATGCTAAAACATCAAAGAAAGTCATCAATAAAACATCACAAAATCTTAAGCATTTCATCAAACACTTGGGTTATAAACAAAGGTCTAAGTTCAAGTTTCCAAACACAAGAAATTCTTCCACAACTTTTCCTCCTAATCAACCTCAAACACTTTAAACTCAACTAATCATGCATCCTCCTTGAATTTGAAGATCATTAAAGCATAGATAAGTGGTTGGTTACCTTGAGAGTAGAGAGAGAAAAACCACCCAAAGCTCTAATTCTTCCAACCAAACTTGATGATCAAGTAACAATCTAAGCTAGGGTTTCACTTGAAGGGTATATTTTTCCTCACTTAAAATTGCTAGAATCAAACTTAGGATTTTGGTAGTTTTCTTGTTCTTGTGGCTGGCCAAGAGAGAGAGAGAAAAAAGGAGGAATTTTGGTTCAAATTTTTTGAAGACAAGAGATTAAATAAGAAGCTTAAGTCAAGATCTTGTAGATGGTTGACAAATGTCTCAATTTAAGCCATGAATTGGGATAAAATCTATACATTTATCCTCTAATCCCTCAATTTAAAATACAACCCACTTAATACCATATAAGTTTTATGTATTTGGTTACATGAAACATGCAAAATGCAATTCCAAATTAATGTCTTACAATACATACAAAATAGGGTACTTAAAGGAAAATAATGCACTTAATGAAAATTTTATGCTACCAATGTTTAAAGAAAATGATATGATTAAATAAATACAATGAAATAATTCATGAAAAATTTAGGGCTGCATAAAATATAAGTCAATAATTCAAGAAATTTGTTCTCACGATTATTCTCACGGTGT
The DNA here is from genome assembly GCA_013103745.1 of Gardenia jasminoides. Classification (NCBI taxonomy): domain Eukaryota; kingdom Viridiplantae; phylum Streptophyta; class Magnoliopsida; order Gentianales; family Rubiaceae; genus Gardenia; species Gardenia jasminoides. The sequence goes on from CM023096.1 coordinate 20,960,970, forward strand.
TCCTTGTGTGAATTTTTGTCTCATGTTTCTATTGAATTGATGATTGTTATCTATGTGATTGTTGGGCAATACAGTTGATATCACGGTATGTACTTTATTGCACTCAACCCAATTGGACTTGAAATTCTATGATCTTAATTGCTGAATTAAGTGTGTGTGGCCTTAAGAGTATGTGTACTTTATTACATCAGCTGAATTAAGCCCCAAAACCCTTCATTAGTTAGCCTATTCATTCGAGCTAGCAATGGGTTTTAGTCGAGTAGGTTGACACCACAGGTGACTCTTTGGGTATACTTAATTACCTTGTGGTATGGTGATTAAAGAAATGAATCGTTAGAGAACTGTTTACTATTACGGAGGATGTAAGAAGGCGTTGATGGAGTGGGCGATTACTATTGAATGTTTCCCAAGTGAGCTTGTACTTTACACATTGATGAATTGTTATATGATAGACTGTAAATATGTTGCCTTGATTGTGGTTATGTTTAAGTGTATTTGTTTGCCAAAGCGTGATTTTATTTGTATTTACTAAGCGTTTTTCTTCACGGGACCTTCTTTGGGCATAAGCTCACCTCATTAGCCTTTTTCCTTACGATTTGAGGCGAAAGGGGTGAGAATAGTGATAATTCGATCTAAGTCTCTATTTTTATTTATTATGTAGACAACTTTGTACTATAAACATTTAATGGATTAATCCTTACTTTAATCCTTTTGGTTTGTAGATAACTTTGAATGTTTTGGATGGATTGATGGGTAAATATTATTTTGGGAATTTATTATAAGTGAGTCATGACGAGAACTGTGGCGGTTAGAGCAGTCAAATCCAACCTAAGAATTTTTACCTTAGGTTGATGTGGGGTGGAATCACATTTAACCACAATGGGACAAACAAAGAGTGAACAATAAATAAATAAAATGCAAACGAACACACTCTCAAACTCTCTCAAACTTGGGTTAAAATCTAGTAGAAACCTTCTTCATTGGTGAAATAACCAACTGTATAAAGTTTGAAACTCAACTCTGTTCACTCTAAAACTCTTTAGTTGAACCAAAAGCTTTTATAACTCATTCAAGTTAATCTTGGAATTAGTTATAATTGTAAAATTCACTTAACCAAGTAAGAACTACTTATAAATAAGGTCCATATTCTCTAGGTTTATTTTTCCTCAATAAAAGCCTCACAAACCAAGAACTTTCACCACACTTGTACAATATTCAAAGTATTTTCTATCAAAATTACTCTTGGCTTGTATCTCATGTAAACAAAGTCTCTCTTCTTTTTCTTGGGGTATTTATGGTAGTAAAATTCTTTGCCAGTCCTCCATCGATTAAAATTAACTATTGAAAAGTGGTTATTGGAACTATGGATGTTGATCCTTTGGTGTGCAACACATCGTTTATTGTGACGACTCCCGGCCTCCCTGGGGTGAACCAAGGGGTTGTGGACATTACTTAGCCTCTCGTCCAGGGACTGGCACATTTCCACAAATACTTTTACGGGAATGATACTTAAAGTTCATTGAGATAATATAACTTTGAATGTGCCTACTATAGCGTTTACATATTTCCAAATTAATTACTTGCTTCATACAAAGATCGAGGCATTTGGGTTCAACTTAGAATTTGCATTGCTCTCCCAAAGTAAGGGGATTACAAAGTTATACAGCTGGAAACAAACTTAAATTCCCCAAATGGTAATGCTATCCTTGAGCCCTTTTGCCTCGATTCTGTTGGGGAAAACAAATACATGGTATGAGTTTCCTTGATAGAGTATTCCAAAGGAATCAAACAAAATATACAGCAATCTCACGAAATTTAACATGTTTAAAACATAATTCAAAAGCACAATTCAAGAAGCACAACTCCAAGTATAATCATAACCAAATTCGGAAACAAGAAATAAGATTGATTTTACATGGTGAGCAATAAGCGATAACATGTTAATTCAACCAAGCAATTACTCTGTTCAAGTTAAAATCAAACAATAAATAATAGGATCTCAAAGGATCACGGGACTCATTTGGAGCCATTTCCACCTTAGCAGCTTCAATAAACAATCCCCACATTTTTCCCACCACTTATAACCTCCAAATCCCACCTTACTTGACCTCCAAATGATAAACAATCCCTCAGTTGCTTTCACCTTATGTCCTCCAAACATAAACAATCCCCAGATTTAACATTAGATATTATACTCAGTCTTTCAGCAAAGTTTTTGAGTTTGCACCAACATTGGTAAGTTATGAGTAAAGCTGTCCAATTGATCCGACCTACCACCTTAATTGGCGGGTCCGGATAGGGTTCGGCAAAGGATTGAGTTGGTTCATTCCATCACGATAAAGTACATCAGGCCATTCATTGCATATTTAACACTCAACCATGCATTGTGAACAAGAAATTGTAGAAAATTAAAATTAATGAGTCAAGGGGATCACAATAACATGATACTGATGGCCATACAATTAAAGGTGTACAAAACAAATGGCCTCAAGTGGCATGCGTCAAAATAAACAGCGGAACACTTACCCTTTAAATCCAATCAACTCTATGTGGGACCTTGGGTCACCTTTGTGCTCATGCCTCAAGTCCTAGGACCAAACAGGTAGAAGAATATCAAGGGTTACCTCAAGTTAAATAATGGACTTAAGACTCACCCTAGGCGATAAACATTTTTTGGATTTTTACCAACATTTGAAAAATCATAACTTGGTTCTATAGGGTCCAAAATTGCGAATCTTATACAGGTTGGAAAATAGACTCAATGAACTAAAATTTTATAAAAAAAAATTGCTTTTGAAGATTCAAATCAGAAACCAATTAAATTTCAGTTTAAGTGTAGCTACAGGTAAAACAGGGCATAACAGTCTTGAATTTCAGTCAACTTTGAAAATTTTCAAAATTCCATAAATTGAACTAATCCCTGAAATTTATACCACTGAAAGAACTCGAATCTAGTTTCCAAAGCGCGGCAGGCACTCAATTCCAGACTCCAGTACATTCAGTTATGGTCTGTTTCTAAAGAGGCTGGTTCACTTAACTTTTTGCTACCACCAGAATTTCAACCAGAAGTGCACGTAAAATTGCTTTCTTTTTGAACTTGATTGAAAGACAGTGTCTAACTCATTTTATCCACATTTAAAACCAAAATATCTAGAAAAGTTTTCTTATACATAGTGGTTTAGAGATAAAACACTTACAATTTGAGAAAAATAATTGAGATGAAGGGGCAATTAGTGAGGTTCTTTTCTAAAATTTTCCAAAACTTTTCTCACCCAGTAAAATATATAATCATCAACCAAACTTTAAAGCACATAATACCTCAGGTCACTACCTTATGAACAAATTGAAAGCGTCAAATTCTCAGGCCTCTACACAGTTTAGAATTAGAAAGAGGCCCAACTCAATGTGTCAAGATATCAGTGCCACAACATAAAGAAACCCTAGATCTTGCTTTAGATCTGGGTGTGTTCAGGCGTGGTTGATGTCTGAGTTGCACTTCAACCTAACAGAGTTTTGGCAAGAAAATGGAAGCTTTGGGCGCTACGTCTCCTTCTAATTATTAAGGAGACAAGAGAGAAAATGGTTAAGATGCTTGAAATCAATCAGATCAAAACCAGTCAACAATTTAAACTTCTATAAACAAGTTAAGATCTATGTAAGAAGAGAATGGAAGAAGGTTAAGTTTTGATAAACTTTCTTCTTTCATGACAAACAAGAACTCAATTCAAAACCACTTAAAACCCTCAGGGATGCCTACACTGTGAGCTCTTGCAAGCTTTGAGAGATAGATCAGGCGGAACAAAGATTTAGACAAGCACTGGAGGTTGAAGGAATTAGGCCTCAAAGCCGAAAAAAGAAGGAAGGAAGTAGGAGGGAGTTCGGCCAAGACAAAGAGGAGAGAGAGTTTGTGATGCTTTTAGGTGAAATGAAAAAGTGAAAGAAAAGAAAGGGGCATGGGATAGCATTTCATGGGTGCAAAGGAGTCCAACTGGGTGGGGTTATTCAGGATTTCTAAGCGGTGAGCTTAACTCTAATCACTCACTTCTAATCTCTCAATTAGCTTTCTTAATCCAAAATGGTCATCCCTTACATCCTCCATAGTACCCCTCCAACTCTGGGTCCCAATGTCTACCGAAAAATGTATTATTTTCTCTCTAATTTATAATTTAAGAAAGCATAGAAAATTAAATTTAAGAGGTTTTTTGAAATAAATAGAGGCAATGTACAATGTAAATGCAGATGAAATGATTAAACAAATTAATGGGGCATATGAATAAGTAAAATTAAATAAATAGGTCAGTAAAATAATAATAATTTTTTATCCAGTTATATGCGATGGATTTGAGGAGAATTTCAAACATTTCTTTCAGAGGTAAAACTTCTTAAGATTCATTATGGGAAAATTAACTATTGAAAAAAAGTAGCTATTGTGGAAGTATTGGATGCAGTCCTTTAGGCAATGTGCAACACATCGTTTAGTGGATTTAAGGGAGAAATTTTCTTCTATTTCTTGGAGAGCTTCAATCCCATGGTCTCAAGTCCAAATAGAGACTTGCGGGTTTGAGTTTGAAATTTATCAAGCATTACTTGATGGTGTTATTAATGGCCATTGAGTATAATATGCGATGCCTGCTCTATTCTTTAGACGTCTGGTTTCACTATGCATTAGAGTAAGTGCTTGCTTATTTTGTAGGCGATAAGACATTACATGTAA